>JAHWFP010108402.1:0-11374 GCA_023313725.1 Lithobius niger
TGTCATAAGTTTCAATTTTAGGTACCGTAACTCAGGCTCGGTGGAAGCTAAAATGAAGTGTTGCCATCTTTAGGGGGGAAGGGATGCGTCCAAAATGTCTAAATTGCACACAAAAATTCTAGATAAATATAAAATCTTCCTCACATGACTTAATTTCTTTTGCGATGCATTAGTTATAAAAAAGAACCTTTTTTTTTTTACCACTGAATGACAGAACCGTTTAAGTGTACCCCTTATCCTTCTTACCCTTCCTACCTGTACGATAAATGGAGATCGAGGATGAAAAATTTGAAAAAAAAAACCCTGTAGATAATCATAAATACAAAATCTTTTTGTCGGAAAAATTTGTGAATACAGACTTATCTGTGGATCTGGCAACAATGACAAGTGGAGGAGATTGCTTGTAAATGATTCAATCTTTTTGTTTTGCCAAAACCAGAAGTGTTTGGGATTAGTTTATATTACGCAACAGATTGTATCAATATTTTCATTTGAGTTAACAGTGTCACACCTACAACAAAAAAAGAGTTTTGCTAATATGTAATTGAATTTCATTCACGAAAGTATAGTTCAGGATAACCATGTGTAATATTGGGTTTTCATACAGCCGAAAAGTGGCACGGCTGTAGCCGTAGCACCGGCCTTACCGTAACTTGGTGCAGATGAGCTTTAGCACAGCATACTGAAATAAGCATTCCTAACACTCATTAGCCAAACACACTCCTCTTGTATTCTTTGGTGCTCCTGCTTCGGCGAATGTTTTCGTGAGTTGACATCATTCCTTTGAAGGGCTGAACCATTCTCAACACGGTGACCCTTTTAACATTTCTGGATTTGATTAGTGTAATTTACACAATTTGTCTGTATGCTTCTACCATGTCCTTACGTATGTCTTTATAAAGTACCTTGCTACTCAATTGAGATTTGCCAAGGTGCTGTAACCAGCCATCTATACGTTAAAACCTGACTCCATATACGTATAGCCTAGGCACTTCAAGCATATGGGTTGCACCGATGCCGAAGTGAGCTTTCTTAATTACCATAACCGTAGTATTAAATGCCCACATGAGGCTAAGCCCATCCCTTAAATCAAAGTTTTTCTGCTGCAAAATTAACTAAAAGCTCTGAATGCCGACGGACTCATTTTACTTGGCAGGATTACGAATTTTGAAGAGATTAATAACGCTTATGCCAACTATGAAAGCTACTAATGTACTGCGAATTTTAACCCTTTTTTCGCCAGCTTTTCAATGGTGAAAACCAAAGTCACTCGCTCCTCTCATTCTGAAGTTATTTATTAAAAAAAAAAAACCATGTAACTTACATTTTGGCTCGCAAATGCTAAGAAAAAACTGCAGTCGCTGGTAATTTTAGGAATAATATCGTGGAGGAAGGTATTAGGTAGGAGGTGACACAACCCGTTTTTACGATGACTGGGCATGGAGGAAGGGGGGGATTTAATGGTACTTTGAAAGTGTGGGCTGGGCATGTCTGATAGGTGAGTTTTTGTGAAACTGAGTGGCCCTCCTGCAGGATACAGGATTACAAGGAAATTTTAAAAATCATTTCTAGTTGCCATGTACGGTGCTCATTTTTACAAGCATTTAAAAAAGAAAAAAGAAAATTATGTACTTAACGATATTCTAAGAACAAAGAAAACCTGCTACAACCGTTCATACACATGTTCTGTCCGAATAGACTGGAAATAAGCTAGCCACCGGGTAGTAAGGGTCTAATGCTTACCAGCCTCTTACTGACAAAATTTTACAACTAGACCCTGACTGTCAAAGCTTGTCCGTGTTCCTTCTAGGTTTTGACTTTTAGACCCTTACTCTTAACGTTTAACGTTCCGTTTTTTGTTTATTAATTTAAATGAGTGATGAAGAAAATTTGCATCTGATAAGCAGCATCTGATATGAAGAGAACAAATTTTCTTGCAGTTACTTATGTAAAGTGAGCTGTGGAACTATAAAATGTCTTACCGTCTGCAGGCGTCAATGAGCTTTTGCGTAAAATTTTTAACCGATTCCATTCATCAAGAGTTGAATCTTGCGTTAGCGATGTTTCCATTTCTGGTATCTGAATACAAAGAGTTCAATTAAAAACAATTCTTAATTTAGTAATCTCTGGGTTATGAAATTAAATTATAAAACCGTAGGCTACCACATCTCCATTACTTATCATCAGCCATTCACTCATTTAAAAACCTCCTCTGGAATGAATTAATTTGAGGGGCACGTAAAACTTTGAACTAGTAAAGTATATGATGAATTTGTTTGAATAATTCCAACACTCATGGAATGGTCTGCAACAAATAGAAAGCTAGGACAAAAAAAAATGTTGTTGCACAGGGTTTTGAATGAATAAAAGATTTATTCCTTAAAAAGAGAATAGCAATGCGTATGAGAACAGCTTTCCACTAATACTCAGCCATCATTAAAACTAAGTACACATTGAAATTTAAAGCACAATGCACTGGCGAGAGCCAGTATCAATAAAACGTAATAAAATTAATAACAAATTAATTAAAACCAACAGCACAATCTGTGCGATTGCAATAATCACTACCATCTGAAATATTCTTACACGGAGTCTTAATGAAAAATAACACCCATCATCAATGTTGCGGAGACCATGAACGATAGAATACGTTAAGCATAGTTTCAGCCTGCACATTTCTAATGAATGGGCGTTTAAGATTTTCAAACGCTCAAAAAAGTGTTATCTGGTAAATACTTTGTAAAATGCCACTGTATGAGGGATGGGCGATATGCAACACACGTGATAGTGTCATCGCAGCTTCGAGCTAGGGTGCCTAGTCTTGACTTGATCGATTCAAATCGCATGCTGTTTCATCAAAATTCGCATGTGATAGCATTGACGAGCTGTAATTTTCGTGACTTTTGAAACTCAAATTTGAAAACCGAAACTGTGATTTGAACTGCGATTTGAAAACCGGACCCCACAGCCTTGTTGAACTCAATTCGTCTGTTTCACCTCGGAGCGCGACGTTGCCAAACTACAATTAATACGTGAAATCTCATTGGCCAACGCGCGAGCCACAACCAACCAGCAACCGACATATTGGCACGGCTAGTACTATTTCAGTTCTGGATGCCTACCTTGCTGAGAAATGTACGCTGTTATTTACTAATTTAAAAAAAAATGTTTATTCTGTTTATTGCGATTACTTTCGATTTATAATTTACAATCAAACATATTTTCACATTTTATTAGCTGCGACCTTTGCGTAGCCTATGCAGCCGCATACAACATGGCGGCATCCAATAATACTGCCGGCGTATTTTGTTCAGTTGCTGATAACCACGGCGGTCTGCGTCCGAAAAAGAACTATAAGGCTCCAGTTTGGGAGTTTTTTGGCATTCCAGAGAGCCAGGGAAAAGACGACAAAAATGAAGAGAGTTTTCCTGTCTGCCAAATATGCCTAAAGTCAGTTCAGTGTCGGTCAGTGTCAGTATCAATTCAATGCACGGTATCTGAACAATCCGACACTACTTATGCAACCAGTCGTCCAACTAAGGTGAGCAGCTTTATTAAGCCAAAAATTTCATCTTGATAAAGAGAAATCAGCTTTCATCTTGATTAGAGAAAAACAACAACAAAATTCATTGTGAAAGATATGATGGCGTTTTCGTTAGTGGAAAAACAGGGTTTAAAAGATTTTCTTCATGCTCTGGATAATCAATACTCCCTCCCATCACGAAATACATTATCTGAAGAACTGATTTCTGACCTATACAGAAAAATTCGTGAAAGTATGATCAGTGATCAGTCTGGTGCCACGTTTTATTCTGTAACATCTGACATATGGAGTAGTGGTCAGATGAAGCCATACATAAGTATTACCCTACATTTTATTGGAAATGTTTGGAAAATAAAACACTCTTGTTTAGAAACCCTTCATTTTCCTAGTGACCACACGGCCGATAATATTCGTGATACAGTTGAAGAAATTTTTGAAGACTGGAAACTGAACAAAAATCGGTTATCAGTACTAACTACAGATAATGGAAGCAATTTCTTAAAGGCTTTCGAAGGTGATCAGTATGTTCGACTGAATTATTTTGGACTCAATTTAGACTTGGCAGTTAGAAAGGCCCTAAAGCCCCCAACTCCATTTACACGAGACCAGCAAGCAAGCTAGCCACGCTACACGGACTAGCGTGCCGGTTTCCTAGCCGACCCTCCCGGCTAGCTCTCGCTACTCAAATTCCATTCAAGCGAGCATTCAAGCCACTTGGCGACACTGCGGTACACTAGCGTGGCTCTGAGAGGCTCTAAAATGAATGCATATTTTTGCTCATAGCTAATTACTGCAAGATTTCAGATTCATACCATAGCATTTTCGGAACCAGTGGATGATTCTCTAGTTTTTCATAACGAATGCAAGTTTCCCAACTTTTGTGAGAAATGAACGATCGTTTCTAGCGGTTATTTAGCTCTGTGGCCTGATTTGATCGGAGAAGAACAATAGCGCGATTTGAACCTAGTCTGCCTGCCATTTCATGGCCCCGATTATTAAATGCATTCCTGTCTAAGTGCCTATTCATTTTGTTTGTCTAACAATTAAAATATTTAGCTAAACTGAGTGACGAACCAATCGAGTCCAGGGATACGCAACGGCTTGTTTTGGCGCCATCTTGCCTGAAACGTCATCAACTCCCTTCTCCTGATTGGCTGCCAGCAGAGCGAGGTGGCCTCGCTTGCCTTGGCGAGACTTTGTAGCTCGCGTGTCGCGTATATGGAGTTTGCTGCGCTAGGCCACACTTTGCAGCTTTGGTGTCGCGATACTCGCTAGCTGGCTGGTCTCGCGCAAGTGGAGTTTGGGCTTTAGGCTTCCCAGAGTTGACCATGCTGTTCGAGTATGCAGAGCCGTTTTCGCATAGCTGTAAAATGAAATGTGACCTGTGTTGCAAGCAAACTGAGTTGTAAATTAAAGAACACACACTTCTTCATGATGTTCCCACTGGGTGGGGGTCTACAGCCATAATGATAAAAAGATTTCTCGAGCAACAGCAAGCCAATAGTGCTGTTCTAGCAAGTAACCGCAAAGTTTGGCATTTGATGCCTAGTGATGCCGTTACAAAAACGCTAGAACAAGTGAGTAGTGTAATTGAACTAAGGCTGTGCCGGTGCCACTTTTTCAGATACTGATGCCAGTCCCGGTACTGTGCCGATGCCGATACCTTGCCGGTGCCAAACGATAACTTAATAGTCATCACAGCGTTGATACGTTTATAATGTAATGGGGTAACACACGTAACACTTTTATAAAGGAATTGTTTGGTCTCTCCAAGACATCAAGTAAACATTTTTATGTTAGGTAAACATTTTATACTTAATAGGCCTAATCCTTTGCTGACTTAGTTGCAGGCTTATTTTTAGTAGCATTGGAAACAATATGCCATATTAATTAATGTTTGAAAATGCCGGTCCGATACCGGTACCAGTGGTACCTGCAGCCAGTCCCGGTACTAGTATTGGTATCTGCACAGCCTTAAATTGAACCTTTATCACATTTTACGGATTCACTAAGTGGCAAAAAAGATGTAACCATTTCATCTGTCAGACCTGTTCTCTCACACATCTTGGACGAAAAGTTAAACATTGACGACAGCGTGAAGCGTGATTAATTGGAATTGATTTTATGACCCTGTGTCACCCTTAATTCCCTTTGTGCCCAAGGTGAGTAGCTTCATTTAAATCCCACCCAAAGTGCACCCAGGTGCAGTTTGTACTCATGTAATAGAAAACCAAAGGTTCAATAACAGAACATACACTTTTATTCCAGCACCCTAAGGTGAACTCCTCATTCATACACAACAGTGTGTTAATTTTAAGTGTATTTGCCAACTTTAAGAAATAAACTCTGTGCAAATATATATCTTCCTAGAAAATAGATTAGGCTACACACCCGAAATATAATTTTCAACATACCTGTAAATTAAACCCCAATATTCCGTAGCCTACAAATTCATTACACACCAAATTCAAACACTTAACAACAGACAAGAAGAAGACTCTTGGTAATTCTCACATTTCTGGCATGATTATTTCACCCAAAATTTAAGTAGGCTATGACTGAACTCAGCCCTTACACAAGCAAAATTAAACCATTGCAGCAGCAAAACCTAGGAGCTAACCTCCTTTTACCCGTGGTTTTGAACACAACAAGTTAAGCCTCAAATGCTTTCTCAACACCCGGAATCTTGAGAAAGTTAATTAACATTAATTTCACCTCAAGTGCACTAATTGAGTAGCCTACAACCCCAACGTTGTGACCATCCGGAAGTACTAACTCCCGTTAAATTTCTCGTAAGAGTCTCCCAAAATATGCACAACAACAAACAAAAAAATATAACCCTACATTCCCTACTTGGCGAAAAATAATTGTCATGGCATGGCGCATTTATTGTTCATTTTGTATTTGACAAGAAACGTTTTATAAAATCCAATTTTGACAGTACTTTTCTCTATAGTGACTACCACGTGCGCACTGTAGCTTCTCGTAGAAATAAGGCCTAAATAGAATCAATTGTAAAGTTTACCCTGCATTGCAGCTTTCTACTCACGGTACAGACGAAAGATGTGTTTGCCAGCTAACAACCTCTTTCTTCCAAGCACCAATTTCGGATGAACATATGGAATGAACACGATGGAATGAACAGCCTGCCAAACTGAAGATGACCAAAATCCGTGCCGAGTGTTGGGGGTCACCACGCCAGCACCTGCTGACCACAGAAAGGCGTTTCTCCAGTCCCAACTCGGCTCACACCACCAGGAATGAAGACGAAGGACTATTAACTGCTACATTGCTTGGGTTTACATCTTGTTTAATGCAGGAAACCAAGTTTGTTGCCACGAACTCCCAAAGCTACAGCCACTCATGCCAAAAGCTGTCCACCAAGTACACCATTTTTCCGACGACAAGCGTGAAGAAAACAACGCCGACGACGTCACCAGATACAAGCAGCAGCCTGCCAGCCAATCAACGCCTGCCATGCCACTAGCTAAAAATCGCCACAAACTATCTACACTAATTTTAAATACTTGGTTAAATCAAAATTCAAGCAAAACAAAAGAATACACTTTAATCAAAAATCAGCACAATGGTTTGTTTGTTTTTAGATAATTTTGAACATTTTAAATTAGTAAAGATTAACAAGATTCGAAACAGCAACAATCCACCAGAAGAAAATGGATCCTGGAGGGACACTCGTGCTGCTCATTCGTTGTTGAAGTAGGAGTCAGCAGTTTGTGCCATTTCTTGGAGAGGCTTGCTGTCAGTTCAGGTGTAGTGATTTTCTGGATATTTTTATGTGCTGGTTCCTGTAAATTCATGAGTGGCCTTCTTTTAGACTGGAATAGTTGAATGGCCATGCATTCTAGGGCTTGGAGGTATTAGATGTGAACTGACTGCAAGCCTCTCCAAGAAATGCACAAACTGCTGACTCCTACTTCAACAACGAATGAGCAGCACGAGTTCGCAGCACCATCCAAACGGCCAACGGCGGCGAAATTCAAACATAAACTCTAGGATGTAGTCGTTATTTTTGTGCGTGCTCGTACACTTTTTGCCGGATGAAGGTAGTGGATGTTCTCTGTTAGCATATTATACTACCGAAAATTCACTAAACCAATCAATAGTTTTTGGTTGTTTCTTTTCTGGCATAACGTTAGTCCTCTTTTCACGATTTCTTTAGCCAGAGTGAAATGAGCCTGTCGGCTTTCAAAATGTTGGCTTACATATTGAGAAATATCGCAATGATCGCATATCAAGGTACCGCAATAATCGCCGAGTCAAAATTTCGTTATCACCCATCCTTACACTGTACTAACTAGACATGGTCAATAACTTTGGCAAGATAAGACCAAACCTACAGCTTCATTCAGAAGGACATCTCAAAGCTAATTGTGCTATTAAACTTTCCTGCAATACCAAGAAATGCCACGTGCATCTTGGCCAAAAACAATCTCAGTGTCTCCAAACAAAGTAGTATAGCTGCTGCCTGTGCTTTCAGGCTGATTGCATAAATGAGATGTTAACTCATTCAATCTTCTTTGCAAAGGCCGTATTCGCCCACTATTTTCAGTTTGAGAATATGGCTTGGCTTCCTTGGCTAAAGAAAGATATTGAACTTCTTGAGAAAGCTCAGCGACGGGAAACAAAGAAGCACTTTCTTAGCTACGAACAACGTTGTGCTTCACTGAGGCTTACAGCTCTCACTGATCATAGGAAACGGGGGGCGATCATCGAGACTGAAATGAGCTTTTCCTCAAGAGGAAGACAGAATTTTGTCAGCACTCTAGACAGGTCGTACCTAGGGTTGTAAAAATCGCCAAAATTTGCTAAACGGTAATCGTCAAACATAATCCGGGCGATTAATCGTTTGTTTTCTAGCAATATAGACCACAATAAAAAGAAATTCTTTCCGCTGTGCAAATTGTTCACGAAAAATAAACGCTCGTCTAGTTTTAACATTCAATGTTTTAACGTTCAGAATTTTCTTAGTTAATGAACACTTAATACAATGGTCTGAATTATATTTCTGCTCAGATGGAGCGATTTTTTTTTCTGTCACCCATGGAGTGAGGCACTAACCTAATTTTTATTCTTGCGTAAACTATTGGAAACAATAATTTCAAAATTACTACTCGCACGCAATAGATATTCATCAATGTGCACAGAAAAAATCAGCTATAGTAGGGCCACTAAGAGAATGACTTGGTGTTATCATCGATTGTTTAAGTCGTGACCTCGCTTGCTTGTTTCAGGTGCATGCAAGGTGCACTCTTGGCCATTCATTACCCGTTACCAAGGATTCTTCCATGGTTTGGCAGCGCTACGAACACGATCGGATCGAGGTAGCCCGTGCATTATCAATGAATTCAATTGGAATGATCGTTTTGAGACGTTGTTATGGCTACGTCAACACATAAAATAATTTTAGCAGTAAAGAAAGATAATTTGTGGTTCCTCTCATAACATAGTGAAGTGAGAAAATTTTTGTTCCACTAGAAGTACTTTTAAAAACGATATACACTTAAAAACAAGGTTCGTTACTGAAAATATAAACGTCGCTCTCGCTTAAAGCATCATTCATCCTCCCCTATGGTTGCCAGGCAACAACAAGTTACGCAGGCAAGCCATCCAAATTCCGCTGCCAAAAAACCAAACAAACAAAATAATAGTGAAATATTAAATTAAATCCCTTTAATTCTTTTTTATTAAATAAGTAAAATTTAAATTTTACTTTAAATAAGTAAAGTAAAATAAGACAAATGAAGAATAAGACGAGCTCCACATGTCTAAAATAAGCATACTATACCTAACACGAAAAACTGTTGGACTGCGTACGGCAACTGTTAAATCGGCCGTAGCCGTCTCGTGATTTCGGCAGTGTTCTATTACTTTCGATAACAAAAGCCAGGCGAGTTGAAAATAGTTTACAATAAACTTACACGTGTTACCTTGAAACGTGTGCAAATCCTAGATAAACGGGCAAAACAAATACATTGACAGTGTTAGTGTCAAACTCTTTCGTTGACCTCTCGTTTGTTTACATACGTAGAACAAAGTGGAGCTGTAAATCAACATGTTTTGTCCACTCCCGATCATTTCGTGAGATTTCTTGTATCCAGACGTTAACTCTGTAGTGTTGCACGTATCTTCTTTCAATGATTTGCTCTGTTGACAAACATTTTGAATTGTAGCACGAAACGGGGTTTTACCCCTAAAATTAGTTTTTACTTAGCCTAAAATACTTACCTGTATTTTATTAATGCTTTTCATATTTTGGAAAATGCTACCTGTCCCAACCAGATTTCAAATGCTCTCCCGGTACATACAATGGCGCACCCCGGGGCCCATGACCACCGCAAGGTGGTGCCCCGCTCCCGCTACTAATCACAGTTTGTCTCCCCATAAATGGTTCGACGCGGGCGGAGGGCGGGTTCGTACAGGTAAGTATTTTAGGCTAAGTAAAAACTAATTTTAGGGGTAAAACCCCGTTTTTACTGCTAGCCTAAAATACTTACCTGTATTTTATTAATGCTGACTTTGTCCTAAAACCAAGTGGCGTCGAACCCTCGCCAAGTATGACCTTCCTACCAATACACCCCGAACAAAACTTCAGGTATTAATAGGACAAAAGAAGTCACTTACCCTCGTACTACTTCTTAATTACTTTACCAGCAGCCATGAACCGCACCTCTCTGGATGCCGCTGTTGCTGCTGTTACACCCCTGAGGTAGTGGGCGATGAAAGTATTCCTGCTCCTCCATCGTCCCGCCTCCAGTACTTCTGCGATGGTGGCACCTGTTGCCCAGGCCCACGATGTCGCCATAGCTCGAACTTCGTGAGCGTTGGTATGGATCGAGGGGCCACCCGCCTCTGTTCGGTGCGACCTCTCGATAACTTGGCATATCCACTTACTGATGGCGCCTGTCGACGCCGGTTCTCTAGTGGGCATGTCCCCCTTCGGTGCTAACTTAACAAACAACGGTGTCCACGGTACAGTCCTGGGTTCCCGGTGTTCACCCTCCACCACATCTTTCGTTCGAGCCAGGTAAAACCGTAACGCCCTTACTGGGCAATGAAGCCTGTCTGGACAGCCCGGTTCGAGAGTTGTGGCCAACGCTGTGACCACCAGAGGAGACGGCGTTTCGTCTGTCCGGAGCGTTTTTACTCTGAATTTCAAATGGGGCAAGAACGTCACTTTCGACCAAACCCTGTTTGTCCTGAGGAAGTCAGTCCCTCTCGCTAGCGCTGCTATTTCACCTTGGCGTGCTGCCGTGGCGACAGCCAGCAAAAACACGGTCTTGATCGTCAGATTTTCCAGCGTTGCGTTCCCTAGTGGTTCAAACGTTGGGCCCGCTAGGTAAAGTAATACCGTGGGCAAGTCCCATCCTTGGCATAACTTCCTTTCTCTCGGCCGCATGTTACAACACGATTGGATCAGATTCGACACAATCGGGCTGTTCGCCGTAGACTTGCTTCCGGATACCATAAGCACCGAGTTGATGGCGGCTCTGTAGCCCTTAATGGTACTCGCCGCCAAACCTCCGTGAAACAACAAAGTTAAAAACTCGCACAGCACTTGTGGGGACGGATGGAGTGGATCGATTCCCTTAGGTCTGCACCAATCCGTCCACCCCTTCCACTTGCCCTCGTACACTTGCTTCGATGAATCCCTGTGGCAGTCTACCACCACATCGGCCACCGCTCTTGAATAACCGGTTCTGCCCAGTTCCCTTTTTACAACTTCCAACCGTGAAGGTGCAGGATCCCCGGATTTGGGTGAAGGGTCCTGCCCTGATGCTGTGAGAGAATGTCCTTGATTGGTGGCAACCT
>JAHWFP010108404.1:0-10785 GCA_023313725.1 Lithobius niger
TTCATACAATTGTAGCGTGTGTAGAAAAAAGGTGTTGTGCGTCCCAACGAGCCACCGTATATGTTACGAACAAGGACGAGGAGAGCGAATTTCGTGAAGGTAAATCGTTTTAGCTAAGATTTGCCATACGCGGTTTGCAAAAACACTGCGAATTGTTGCGGCAGTTTGCGATAGCGGAATGTCTATTTGCTGGTATCTTTGAACTCCACTGTAGGCCGGCTTAAGCTATGGCATGGTTTTTCGCTCAGCACGATGTTGTCTGTACTTCTGCGGTCTTTGATCATACTATTACCGATAGTAACCCTTCTGCGATGTTTCGCTGCGACTGTGAGAGTTACTACCCCCTGGTGGAATTCGGGAAGAAATATGCCGTCACGTGGCGCAATTCAAAATAGGATTTTCTCGCATGTGTCGTCTGCAGACGCTTTAAAATAAATACTGCGTAAGCACTAACACCTACGTCAGATGCCTCTTAATATTTATATCTAGACACACGCTAGTGTGTCGCGCCAAGTTAAGCAACAATCATCACAACAAACATCACATCAATTCAATTGTCGACGTTGTAAACCATTGTAGCATGGCGCCATAGCGTCAGTGTCTTATATCTTGAAGCATAGTTGGGCACATTTCAGGTACTTGGGGAAAAATAATAATGTGGTACATAAGCTTAAATTGCGTTGAAATCAAGAGCAATGACCCACCTGACAAAAATTAACTTGTGTAGGAATGCTAGCTAAGCTGCTTTCAATGCAAAATCTGACCCTCAATAACGTTGAAAATGTGTAACTAGCTAGCTAGCTAATTCTAGTCCGCTCATCCCCATGTTAATTTCCATAGGGTGATTATTCATCGATACCGAGATAACGGGAAGGCTTCCAGCTATGAAATTGGACGAATGGCTACAGTACCTTTTATGGTTTGGAGCCTAGGGGTGTAACGAGGATGGCGTGGGAGGGCGCGTAACTACGAAAATATTGTTATAACCATTGTTAGTACTGTCGGCATCGTCTCTCATTGGACGGCCAAAGTTCGGATAATGACAACGTGTATACTGACGTCCGTGCCTAGACACACACTAGTGTAGCACGATAAGTCTAAACAGCGTTGCCAAAGAAATTGTATTCACGTCCAATTCACGCAACATAAACCAACTCTAAAAACAAAGCAAAATAAACAAAGCCAAAAACTGGTGAAGAGTCCACCAAGTCGAGAGTGGTTCGACCCGTCAAAGGAGTGATATCAACACACTAAAACTAAAGAAATAAAACAAATTACAACAAAATTAAAACCAAATCAAAAACCTATAAACAGGTGACTAAGTTGAGAATGGTTCGGCCTATAGGCAAAAGGTAGTATCAAATTGTGAAAAACCAATTTCTTGTTGACGTGCCAGTTTATTACACATCTGCACGGTAGTGGAATTGAGTCTAATACACAATTAAAAAAAAAGGACTGATATATCAAAAACCAAAACTGGTAAAAGGGGCCGCTAAGTTCCGAATGGTTTGGCCCTTCCAAGGATTGATATCAGCACACCAAAACATTCGCCAACTTAATCGCGCCGAATAATACTTTGGACGTTAAATGAAAACTTGAACATTGCTACCCAAACCTTCGAACTATTATGCGGTGCGATTAACTTGGCGAATGTTTTGGTGTATTGATATCACTCTTTTGAAGGGCCAAACCATTCGGAACTTGGCGGCCCCTTTTACCAGTTTTGGTTTTTGATATGATTCCAGTATCTAAACGAATGGAAAAAAATCCAGAGTTCGAGAGTTTAGTACTATTGCCGATAGTAACCCTTCTGCGATGTTACGCTGCGACTGTGAGAGTTACTACCCCCTGGTGGAATTCGGGAAGAAATATGCCGTCACGTGGCGCAATTCAAAATCTAGACACACACTAGTGTGTCGTACCAAGTTAGGCAACAAACATCACAACAAACATCACATCAATTCAATTGTCGAGGTTGTAAACCATTGTAGCGTGACGCCGTTGCGTCAGTGTCTTATATCTTGAAGCATAGTTGGGCACATTTCAGGTACTTGGGGAAAAATAATAATGCGGTACAAAAGCCTAAATTGTGTTGAAATCAAGAGCAATGACCCACCTGACAAAAATTAACTCGTGTTTGAATGCCAGCTATGCTGCTTTCAATGCAAAATCTGCCCCTCAATAACGTTGAAAATGTGTTACTAGCTAGCTAGCTAGTCCGCTCATCCCCATGTTAAACCCCATAGGGTGATTATTCATTGATTCCGAGAAAACGGGAAGGCTTCCAGCTATGAAATTGGACGAATGAGTGCGTAAATGGCCAGTACGGTATTCGGAGTTACCCCATTAAGGACCAAAACAGCCAGAAAAAACTGTTTGGTAAACCTATTCAAAAATGACAGTTTACCTTGCGTGAAGCTGTCTGAGGAAGACGAGTCCATGTTACCGTTTGAACTATTGTTACCTTCGTGGTTAGAGAAGCAGAAGGACGGGGTTTATAGTCTGGACGATCCATTTATTCTAAGACACGCGCAATATTATCCTTATATTGCCGCTCGCGTGATTAATTCACCGTACTTTAACAATCATACAGTTTGAGTCATGTAATACTGTAGCAAAAAAAATAACATTAAACAACATGAAGTGAAGATCTTGGTTTGTGTTTATTATCGTATTAAGTTCCTTTAGATAAGTCACAATACATACATATAGTGTACAAGTATCGCGTAAAGGATGTTGGGATGACGAAAGCTTCTTTTTTTATTTTGTTTATTTTGTTAAAAAATAGGTATAGTTTTTCGTTTGGTCAGGAGTGGTATAAAAGGGGAGTACGCGGCGTTCACTCATTCATTCATTCATGGGCGCTCGGCTTCATCATCCCAGCAACCTTTTCTGCGTTGGACCTTCATTTAGTAGGAAGAGCACTGCTATCGTAAACTTAATTTTGAAATCTCAAGACGTTTTTAATCCACCTCCAAAATCCGTTTGCTATTGTTACGGAGAGGATCAGTCTCTTTCGATACTTTAAGAGAGGCCAGTCCAATACCGTACAATTTCACTCCACTTTCAACAGAGACATTTACGACAGTATACCACGTGACGCAGTTTTAATTCTTGACGACCTCGTATATTCATTACCCACCGATTTACTTCAGGACGTGGGTTTGAGGGGTAGCCATCACAGAAGCATTACTGTGATTATCGTCGTACATAACTTATTTTCAAAGACTTTACGTACTGTCTCGCTAAATACGCATTCGTTTCTGTTGTTTAAATCGAGTCGTGATATTGGGCAGTTTAAAGTTTTAGCCAACCAGTTGGGAGTGTCTAAAGATTTCCTGTTACCTGTTTACAAAGAAGCGACCAAGGAATTGGGTGACTTTCTCCTAATAGATATTCATCCTCTAACGACGGAAGCGATAAGGTTTCGTTCTAATATTTTTAAGTTACCTATAATGGTGTACCAACCAAAATGAAGGCTACTAAAATATTAGACTTTGTTCCTTTGCTAGAAGTGTTAAATTAAAAACAAAACTTCCAAACGTGTGAAGACGATTTTGCTACAGTGCACCGAAATAAGAGAAGTGTTGTGCTTAGCATCATTAAATTTATTAAACGGCCGTGTACCTTTAACGCCCATTCAAAGAAAGACACTAAAAAATTATAAGATGATACTTTTGACACTAGCATCCAAAAGCTGCTCAACAAAGACAAGCATAAACACCTGTCCAAGAATCAAACGGGATGTTTTTTTTAGGTGCCCACTTGGGATCCGTTTTAGGCCTACTGGGTGGACTAATAGCCAAGAGATGTATAAACGAATGCAACTAACGCCTTTGGACATAGCACCGACCAGGGACGACAAATCCGTCCCACACCCCTGGTCCACGTTTACCCAACCCCTAAATAAACTGGACGATACCATGAAGAGTATCCTAGGGGACCAGTTCCTCTCGGAATACGACAAATCCAAGCTATATACACAAGCCCTTCAAAGATATTTGAACGTCGACAAAAAGTACGAAGACGACGCGTTGAATGTAACGTTTGCTACCCCAAGTAGCCCGGCGGCCCAGATGCCGGTTGCGGCTTTGCCGCAGGGATCGGCCGCGCCAGCGGCCGTCGGGTTAACTGTTTCCCCGGCCGGCCGGCTCAGCCGGCTCAGCCGGCCCCGGTAGCGGAGCTGCCGACGGATTACGGTCAAACTTGAAGGCGTTACCTAAAGTTTACAGGGGGAGGGTCGAACGCATGTTAAACAGCGGCAACATCGATGACGACCCATTCGGAGAGTTGGTGCACACGGGTAAAGTGATAAAGGGATCGAATGTTTGATTTGCTTCACGGTGCAATAACCAATAACAAAGCTGTCAGAAAAAAGGCTCACTCCATTCCCGGATGGCGATTTATAAAGGAATATGTATCTTACAAAACCTATTTGTGTCGTTCCGATGTATATAAGCCCTCCCCATTTAGATCCACTCCTTCCGGCGTGTGGGATGTCAGGCAAGCGTCGGGAACGCCGGCGGTGGACGATCTACCTTTAATCGATTTTGACGAAGACCTGCCTTCTACGGATAAAAAAGAAGATGATGAAACTTTAGATTGGAGTAATGACTACCACTGATAGGATTCTGAGGTCCGTTTACTACGACCCGAGCGACGAAGGGAGTTTGGGAGGGGTCAGCCGACTGTACAGATCGGTCAGGGCAAAAGGGCACGGGATCACGTTGCGAGCTATCAAAAACTGGCTGAAAGAAGAATCCTACTTAGGCCTATTAAACGTAAATTCGAACGTAACAGGGTTAGGGTGGGTGGTCCGGATAAAATATGGGGGATGGGTCTCGCGGAAGTCAGTAACTCGGCTCGTGAAAATTATAATGTAACTTTTTTATTGATTGTGATAGACATATTCACCAAAGAGTTGTTTGTTACACCACTGAAAAATAAAGATGCAGGGACCGCCGGTAGAGCTTTAACCGAATTATTTAACAGGGGGCGTGTACCCTCGGCCGCATGGAGTAACAAAGGAGGAGAATTCCTGGATAGACGCGTAGGTGACATATTTAAAAGGCACAACGTGCAGCATTACGTCACTCAAACGAACATTTAAAATGTTCAATAGCCGAAAGGGTAATCAGAATGCTAAGGGGGCGAATAAGCCGTTTTCTGCATGTAAACAACACTAATCGTTACCTGGACGCTTTACAAGATATAGTACGTGCCTATAATCGATCTTATCACAGGTCCATAAAGATGGCGCCCATAGATGTAAACGAGACCAATAAAGGAGAGGTGTTTGTCAATTTGTACGGTGGTGGCTACAGGGTGGGAGATCCCGTTAGGATGGGGTTACGTAGTAGGGTGTTTGGTAAGGGCTACACCCCGAATTGGTCCGAAGAAATCGTTTACATTAAAAGTAAAAACCGTAAAGCCGAGATCCTCACGTACGTCGTTAGGGATTACAACAATAACCCTATTTTAAGCACTTGGTACAAAGAAGAGCTTCAGTCGGTTAGAGAACCCGAGGTATATAAGGTTGAACGCGTCCTTAAGACTAGGAAACGAGGTGGGCAAACAGAATATTTCGTGAAATGGTTAGGTTACCCTAACGACTTTAACTCTTGGACTAGTAATATAGCTGACATTTAAATTAAGAAGAAGAAGATGTCTGATACTATCTGTGCCTGCCTTCAAACGCGTCTGTGAGTTTATATCCTAATAATACTTTACAAAAGTATATCGTTCAATTAGCCGAACCTATTCACCTAGATGGTCAATACGAAGTGGCCTTGAGTCATATGACCTTCCCAAACAATTTTAACGTTACTTACAACAGTTTTATACTAACCGTTGACGACTCTGCCAAATTAATAAACCAAAACGTGAATGGGATTCCTGTTGAGTTGAGTTGTATAGTACCTCGGACTCATTACGGTACGTTGATTGAACTGGCTGACGATATTAACGCCGAAATTAGAAAGATTAAACTCAATTTGGGGCTTTTCGTAGACGAGGCTTACGGACCAATCGCCCCTAGCCTACACTTCGATACTCGTTACAAAACGTATCGCGTTAAGCACTTAGTGTCTAAATTACCCGGAGGTAATATTGACCTGATTTTGTCACCTAGTTTAGCCGATAAATTCGGGTTTAAACCAGAGATATTTGAAGGCATTCCTACCGTTTTAGAGACTAGCGGTGACGTGCGCAAGTTTGAGAGTAGGCCTACCCGCTCCTTGTGGGTTTACACGGACATTATTACGCCTCAGTTCGTGGGTGACGTTAAAGCACCTTTATTGAGAATTACAGCGTCGAGGGATCTAAAGGGGAGGACACAAACGCCGTATTTTACAGACTGCATTATTATCCTTTGTTAGGCACAACATTGCGTAACGTTAGTATAGATATTAGAACCGACAGTGGTACCCCCCTTCCTTTCGGCTCTACGGGTAGAGTGGTTGTCAGTTTACATCTGAGACCTATAAAGGGGCGAGCCTAACGCGGTACGTCATCATTACAATATCATAAGGCATTCCTGCCCTTATACGGATTTTTACCGAGCCCAGGCTGGTGGTGGCATTCCTGTCTTCTCGGGACAGGTCCACCAAAAAGGTCATGGATGGGGCAGCCTGTTCTCGTCCCTGGGACGCGTAGCTATACCTTTCCTAAAGAGTATAGGTAGCTATTTTGGGAGAAAAGCACTCAGTACGGGCGTTGGTATAGGGGGTGACGTACTAGGTGATATGAACCTCAAAGATTCGGCGAAACAAAGGCTAAAGGAAACTGCTAGCGGTATGATGTCTGATTTAGGACAAAAATTGCAGGGTGGGAGAGGAGGGCGCTGCATAGGACAGTGCGGCTCTGGGATTAAACGTAAACGTTTGAGCAGTAAAACGCCCAACAAGAAGAAGAAGAAAAAAATCAAGACCGTTTTAGATTAGAGTCACCTCTATACAAACTAGGGGTTCCTTTCGGTCAGTAGCCATTCACAAGCCGCAGCCATGAGTATCCTAAGCCCTTTTTCCTGCGAGTGTCTTCTTAGCCCATTAGATATATTTTCTGTACAGCCCACTCAACTTAGTATACAGAAAACTAAATATGAACAGTGCAGACCCCTGGCACCCGTGTCTGCCAACCAGGTGATGGACTTTACAATTGCTGGAAGCGACTCTTACGTGGACCTCTCTCAATCTTTAATTTATCTCAAGTTGAAAGTGCTTCAAGGTAATGGTGAAAGCCTGACGGCTGTGCATACTCTTAATATAGGTTGTTCAAACTTGTTACTTCACGCTTTGTTCTCTCAAGTAGACGTCTTTTTAAACGGGAAGTTAGCCGAAACCACCAACGATAATTACGGCTTCAAAGCTTACATACAGACCCATCTCAGTTACTCTTCGGAGGTCAAAAAGACGCAATTGCACGTTTCGGGATGGGGAACCTCCGCCGAGAGGAAGGGACGTATAGGTAAGAGCGCCAGCGTAGAATTACTGGGAAGAATACACAACGGCATTTGTATGCAGCCTAGGCTGATTTTGAACAATACAGAGATCAAGTTTAGGTTCGTTCCTCAGAAACCTAATTTCTATCTGTTTCTGACCGTCGCCGGTGCTACGGCCAACATCAACCCCATTGTTACCTTCGAAGACGCGTCGTTGTACGTACGAAAGGTGACTCCTTCTCCGAACATTTTAATTGCTCATGCTGAAGTTTTGAGTAGTGGACCGGCCAAGTATCCTTGCAGGAAGACCGAACTTCGAACCCATACCTTGATACAGGGAGTCAAGAGCTGACAGATCGATAACCCTTTTAATGGAAACGTTCCCTCTAGAGTGATTGTTTGCATGACGCGCCAGCAGCGTACAATGGCATTTACGTGAACGACCCGTTTTACTTTGACAACTTTGACCTCAGTTCTATAACCTTTTCCGTCAATGGTGAGATTTATAACAGCAAGCCGCTAAAAATGAACTTTAATAACGATTGTTACGTGAACTCTTACATGTGATGTTCCAGGGCTTAGGTACAGCCCCTGACAACGTGGAAAACGCTATATCGTACTCCGAATACAAGAGTGGACATTGTTACTTCTGCTTCGACCTAACTGACGACAGAAACGCTAACGATCCTTCTCACGTGTCTTTAGTGAAGAATGGCATAGTGAGAATAGAACTGGCATTTGCGAGTATTTTACCCCAAAACGTTACCGTGCTAACCCTGGGAGAACACGAAGCTATTCTCGAGATTGACGAAAGAAGAAACGTGCTGTCAACGGAATGAACACCTCAGAAATCAACGCCATTTTGAGACCTAGGTGCGCCACGTTTCTAGGAACCTTTCCAGCAAATCACGTGCCAAATTTACGTGGTTGGTACGTTGTAAACCTGGACACTTGCGACCAACCTGGAAGCCACTGGGTCGCCTTGGGACCTACAGAATATTTTGATCCCTACGGCTTGCCACCCTTGTCATATTCTATCATAGATTATTTAAATACTTATAGTTCTACTAAATGGTGGCGTAATGTAACTCAGTTTCAAGCATACAACACCAGCGTCTGTGGACATTACTGTATTTATTACATATTGATGAGATGTAACGGATATTCACCCGATACTATTGTCAAGGCTCTTAAAGCCGTTAAAACTCCAGATCAGTATGTATACAACTTTGTAAAGGACCTGTAATTGAGTCGGTAATGATAATAAAAAAATGTGTTAAATGTAAACATGACTTGTGTTTGTTTTATTTCCGTTTTAGGATGCAAACATTAGGTCACCCCTCCTTCCATTTTTTTGTCTATGCTGCTGGCTATATAAGTGTCGGGATGTTGACGTTGTTCATCTTCAGACCTTGTGTTTTTATGCTTACTTATTTTCTCTCGCAGGTAATCCAAAATGGTTCACAGGTGCGATGAGTGCGATAAGACGTTTACAACAACGAGAGGTCTGTCTAACCATCGTGCACGAGTGCATTCGCCTAGGAATCATGTTTGTGATACTTGCGGAAGTTGCTTTACGTCCAGCATCACCCTACGGAGGCATAGACGGCGCCACCTGATCACCTGCGCTACCTGTCGTTAAACCTTTAAAACTGAAGACGATTTTGTACAGCACAATGCTCACCATCATTCTTCCGTTCCACAGGACAGTGTAGGTCTTTTACACGTTCGAGCATCAGCCTTCAGAAACTTTTTCCAGCGATATGTTTATGAAGAGTCTACATCATCGCTGGACGTTGAGGCCTATTTTCATTCGTTCCGATTTTACTTGGAGCAGTTGTTTGCCGAATTACAGGGAAGGCATATGCAATTTAAATTCATACTATGTTTGACTCTACTGTTGGAAAAGCCAGGATTGGAAGAAGAATTAACGACCATGTCTATCTACCTTTGCAGTACGGCGTTAATTGTTCTGAAACCCGAAGACATACAAACTCAACTCGAATTGGCCATTTCTAAAATACTACACCAACTAGACATTTTTTATCGACACGGTTCTGGCTGGGTTGTATCTAAAATTATACGGTGCGATGTCCACGTAGGCAAGTACACACCCCACGCAGGGGTGTGCGGTGTTGTCTTATTGGACAATTACCTGAAGAACAAAAAGGCCATAATTAACGTAAAGTGTTTTGATAGCAAATGCTTTTTATACAGTGTTTTGGCTGCGCTTCACCCCGCTCCTCATAATCATAGCAGAGTCGAACATTATGCTCGGTACGAAGGTACGCTTAATTTAAATGGAATCAGTTTCCCAACACCAGTGGACCAAATACCGAGGTTTGAAGCTCAAAACAATCCCTCTATTTTCCTGTACGGTTATGAGGACAAAACCATTTTTCCCATTCATATCGGCAAACAAACGGATTGTACTGAGGTGAAGCTACTTTTAGTCCAGGGGCAGCACTATTGTTACGTCAAAGACTTTAATCGTCTGACACGTTCTGACAATAACAAATACGTATGTCCGTATTGTATTTCATCATTCCGTAGCATCGAAAGGTTACACGAACACTTGACTATTTGTGAAACGTACGCACATCAACACACGGTCATGCCTGAAAAAGCTGAAATGTCATTTACGAGATGCGACAATCAGTTACGTCATCCGTACGTGATGTATTCAGATTTCGAGGCTATCTTACCCCCTGTAGACACCTGTCGTCCCGATCCTGCGAGTTCTTTTACTCTTAAGACGCAGGCGCACATTCCTTGCGGGTACGCCTACGTCATTATTGGACCTAATGGTGACATTCACTCGAAACGTGTGTACAGGGGTGAAGATTGCATCGAAGACTTTTTCAAGGCTGTTGAGCACGAGTACGGTGTCATTAAGTACATTAAATCGCAGATTGTTCCTATGTCATTAACCGATATTGATAACAGAGTCTTTAACGAGGCAACTCACTGTTCTATTTGCGACAAACCATTTGTAAACGACCCATTCAACCCTAAAGTACGCGATCACTGCCATCTGTCTGGTGTTTTCAGAGGTGCTGCTCATAACAAATGCAACCTCTATTATCAATACAAGGACGAGTTTCCCATTGTAATGCATAATTTGAAGTCGTACGACCATCATTTTCTAGTAAGGGGTTTGAAGTATTTTAGTAACGTTAATATTTCTGTTACCCCACAAAACAGCAAACGTTTCACCGCTCTTAAGATTGGAGCCTTCAAATTTATGGACTCATTTTTGTTTATGTCGTCATCGCTAGCTACTTTGGTGGACACGATAACCGTGTTCCCCGTTTTGGAAAACCTATTTCCAAACACGCACCAGTTGC
>JAHWFP010108405.1:0-12884 GCA_023313725.1 Lithobius niger
CTCTGACTTGATGTTGGTGGCAGACTTTGTGAAGCCATGGTGCCTATGCTAGTTGAGGGATGTTGTAATTTGTAGCAGTTCTACACAGGGTTGAAAAAACTGATCTACCTCCGATACATGTTAATACTTGGAAGTTGAGTGGTCAACACATCTGCTACTGAACGCAATGTCTCATGTTGTAACAGCAGCTTGTAACCAACTTCTTTCTCCTTCATGAAGGAAGCTTATGTCTACGCACACACGGGTGTTGTAATGATTCCGTGATGTTTCCATGACGGGGTTGGTTTGGTGCAGTTCTTTATATGTAAGTGGCAGTAAAGTGATTGATTGCGTTCAGAGCCGTAATTAAGGGGGATGCGAAGGGTGCACAACACCCAGGCCCAGGAGGCAAGGGGGCCCAAAATTCAAAGCAGGTGGCCAAAAGTTTTTACATAAAACTTGTGTCCTAAGTTTTGTGGGCGTGCCTCCATTATTGAGGCACTCCCTTTAGTTGTACTTGCTGGCCACCACGGCCACTTCCTGTAACCTGATGTGTGGCCTGTATGTTTAATAAAGGCTGTAAAGGTCAGTGTTGCCAGGAAGCCAATGCTCACTATTATGCCACTCAACCCCCTGTTATCATTGTTGGGTTGAAGATAATACCTATGTTCCTACCTTTCTATTGCCGGGCTTATAGAAGAATATATTTCGGTGTGTAGCTGTTCGAGCTGTAAGAAGAAATATAGATCTGCATCTTCCCCAACAATGGCTACATTGTGACTGTCGCTTTGGTGATGGTGCTCCTGACAATTAGATGTCAGCATCATCAGGTCTTTGAAGGTATTGTACTCCTCTGCCATTTAGTTTGGAGGAAGGCATCTTGATCAGCCTGGCATTATGTTCATTAGATTGAAACTGATGTACCGGACGTATCTTGAGTCAGTAGACAGTTTCTCCTACTAAATGTCCCTCAACTTGCATAGGTACCATGCCAATCTAGATCGGAAATGAGCTACCAGCTGCAATTTGGGGTTGGGAGTGTAGTCAGAATGTCACTGCAACCAAAGATGCTGTTGCCCCTGAAGCTGTCGTCAACATCATATTTAGCAACATTATATTTACATCATATTTAGCAGATGCTAACATATAAGCAGCATCTAAGCAGATGCTGCAACATCATATTTAGCAGATGCTCCACAGGTTGTGAAAATAAGCGTGAGTTGCACTGCTATCTGCCACAACTGCCACGGTGACTATTTGAATAGCCTGACACCAAATGTTCAGGACGATAACCTTCAGGGGGACGTTTACTTCGACTTGATTAGATGTTATTAAATATGTATTTGAAGTTACGATTCGATGTTATATGTAATAATGTGACGTAACAAATATGAATAGTGGTAAATAAGTGTTTGATGTTATGTGATTCATATAGTAACTTAAATGTGGTTAGGGTCGGTCCACCTAATCTATGTGCACCCCGTATAGCAGATTTCTGTCAATCACTGAGATTCTCAAATTTAGAACTCTAATATCTCGTAAACTACTAGTGCTAGAGAAAAAATGTAAAGAATCAAGTTTGTGGCAAATTTTGTCCTCTTTAACTTTTGTAGGGAGCAGTTGTCTGGTAGGACCCACAGATTCCGAGATATTATCGGAAAACGAATAAAAAGTGACCTACTTTTGGGTATTTTATGGTCTAGCGAAGCCAGCTCACCTCCAAATTATCAGGACTTTTGATATAGTCATTACTAGACCTCCCCGAACAACCTTGCAAAGTTTCAAGACTTTGGGATTTTATTACACCATTTGCCAAATCTGAGCCTTCGTTGACTGGACTATTGTTGTTCTCGCCGGTACAGCTGAGGTGACTTTTGTGCCCTTGGTGAAGGAGAGGAAGAGTTGGATTCGGCTTCTTCTGCATTAGTGATCAACTGTTTGCTTGATGTAGTAATGTAGGATCCAAACGGGGATGATGTTTGTGAGCGCTGGAATGATAATTGAATTGGGTTTGATGGTTCAGAGGATTTTTTTGTCTTGGTGCAGAAGTCGGGACGAGGCCTCAGATGGACGAATTTGCAGTTGTTGAAGAAGAAGCAGTATGCTAGGTCATTTGAAAGAGCTTGCATTTCACGGCTGTGAAGGCTTGCGGCTAGGGAAGTCAGAAAAACTGTTTTCCTTGTCAAGTGGTTAATGTGGCAGGTTTGAATGGGTTCGTAAGGTTCTTTCATTAACGATTCGAAAACGAGTCGGAGGTCCCATTGTGTAATTGTTTTATGGATTGAAGGATGTTCGACTTAAAAGGATTTCAATAGTGTGGAAATACGAAAGTCTTCAAGGAGGTGTTTGTTTTCTGCGGCTTTGAAGACCGAGTTTAGTGCTGAGCGGTAAACCAGTAAGGTGGAGCCTTTTAGTCTATCTTTGAACAGGTCGGTGAAGAAGACGAGTTCAGGAATACGGGATTGATTGGATTAACCTTCTGTCGCTTACACCAATGAAACCATCGTTCCCAGTGGCTGTTGTAAAGTTTGTTTGTTGAGTCTCGAAGTGCTTTTCTGGCGATTCTGGTGGCCTGTTCTTCAAAAATTCCTGCCTCTTCGATGAGTCTGACGATAGTAGCCACCCGTGCAGATGTAAGATTAGGAGTTAGGATGCAATTTGGTTCCTTTCTGTTGAGATAGTAGGTCTGGGAGATCGGGAAGTTTTCTTGGGAGATCTACGAGTAGGTTTAGGAGTTGGGGGAACCATGGAGACGCAGGCCACAGTTTGGTGCCATCAGAAGAAAGAGGCCTTGGGTTTGGTCTATTTTCGTGAGGATTGTTGGTAGAAGTTTGAACGGAGGAAGAGGTAAGCGTACAGATTCTTCCAGGGGAAGGTCAGAGCATCCACGGCGCATGCAAGGTCGTCCGGGACTGGGCTGATGAACTGGACTAGGTCCGGTGATGGTTCGTGTAAGGGGACCGATTTGGCTAGGTTGGTTTCGTTCATCCACCAATGTAGGCATTCCCATGGGAAATTCATGTCAGAAGGCTTGGTGGCTATGGATGTAGAGTGGTGAGAAACCCAAGTGGTGGAAGGGGCGAGTCATCATCTGCCATAGGGTAAGAGGTTGGCCATAGAGTCCAGCTTCCCTATGAGTGAGTTTAGAGATGTGAGCGAGTGGTAGGGTGCCTGGGAGAAGGATAGGTTGTGAGTTAAGAGATCGGTCTTTCGTTTTGATGATGGTGTCACAGTTCCATTTTGTAGGTCGAATTCCACTCCGAGGAAGGTAAAGAGTAGGGAGGGGACGAGTCTCGACTTTTTCCAGTTGATGACGAACCCCAGGCTGTGTAGGAGGTTGATGGCGAATTCTTTGTTGTGGAGCAGTTGTTGATGGTTGTTGTTGTTGAACAGCCAGTCGTCGAGGAAGGCATTTGCGGTAATCTGATGGCGATGAAGGTGACTGAGGACAGGTTTCAGGATCAGTGTAAAAATTCGGGGTGCAGAGGTGGGAAGAGCGGCATGAAATGAGGTGGAGGCTGAATCGGTAACCTGACAGCATGACCGGCCAAAAGCAGAGAGAGCGAGAGAGTCAGCGGCACCAGGGAAGGCAATGGAAACAGTGGCATGCTCCACGGCCGAAAGGCATCCGTCTTGGCTTCATTGCCCTGATTTTAGATTAGCTGACGTTTAACCAATCAGAGAATCCAAAAGCAAAGCTTTGGAAAGGTGGATCGACCCCGGGAATCAACGGCGAGGGAGCCACGATGTCGTCAGCAGCAGGAGTAGAAAGCACCTCGGAGAGCAGCAGAACGAGCGACCATCCCAGACGATCGCTCGAGACAAAAAGATGAGAAGCTCACGGAGCTGCCATTCTTATAAGGAGCCAGCACGGGACATGGTTGCTGAGCAGGCTGGCTACAACGCTCGGAGATATCAAGGTCCAAGCAGCATCGTTGAGACAACAATGCAAAAAATTTTGACATGTATTGGATTTTTCCCAGCAAGAAGAAACTATTTTTAGGAGTAAATCCCGTTACTCCCGGTATGTCCCCTACTACTACCACTATAAACAAACAGTGTGTTAGTTGTACTATTAGTGCTATAACGGTTATTCGTTTAAACGAAAATTTACCTGTATACGTTTTCCTGTATTGCTAAACGATTAACCAAATCTGATTATTTACCTCACAACAGCACAAAGTTTTAATTCAATAAATGTTATTTTGTGACAGTATTTGGTAGTTAACGTTAAAACTCTCAGAATCTTACCCGCTTTCGCTGCATCCAACCTGTTCTGTAAAACCTGAACTTCAGGTTTTGGTGGTAAAATCGAAACCAGCTTTGGTTAGGCTTAAGTCGCTCCAGGTTTTAACCGTGCTCACCGGAAACGTAGTGGGACACTGCAGAATGGATGAAATATCACTACGTAAGCCAATTAAACAAACTTTTTTTTAAATCATTGTCGACACATTTTTCAAAACAACTAACCACTGGATAAACAAAGATAAATTCCAAAGCGTGTCGACTGATCCGAGCTCGTAAAACAATCGCAATGTGTGAGGATTTCACGTGATTCCCACCTTATTTTATTTTAAAAAATTAGGCTTCATTTAACATTGGCTTTATTTCTGAATAAATATGATTTGTTTACATAACGTGTGATTCGTGTTGCTTAATTTTTTTAAATTAAATTAGTAAAACGGAGTTATTCAATTTTATGTAGACATTTTTTTCTTGCGTTGTTGGTTTTCAGTTAACCGAACGTTTAACAATACTATATAAAGGAGGAGTGTTTTCTTTAGCTATAATGCAGACAGCGTCCGTAAGTTTCAATCAGCGGATTGCCTATACAGGAGTACCTTTTCGGATACAACAGGTGGCGATGATTAAAGTGATTATTTTATCTCTGGCAGAATTTCCTTACTTCCATCCCTCAAAACCGGTAAATCAACGATCTAGACAACACATTTTATGGAGTGGTGACCCTAAAGGCACTTTTTGTAGCATTATGAGTGTTGCGGAAAATTGGTCAAATGGTTGGGGCTCAAAAACCAACCGTGTGATCATCATGAAAACTCTGTAGGGAGAAATACATGGCTTTCTGACAATGTTAACTCTGCGGGTGAACCACGTAATGGTCTTTCATTATAATTAGGTATAGTATCCAGCAACAATGCGACCTGTTGTATTACTCATTAGCAAATTCTAGTTTCACCTGCACATTTTCTTCCAATTTAACCTCAAAACTATTCGTCTTGTTTTGTCTTATATGTGCTTCCAAATTCATAACTCGCTCAAATTTTGAAGTTTGAATACACCATTCGAACTGTTTTTTCAAGAGCTATCCATTGGATTTGGCAAAAATTAAAATGTAACCAGAAATAGACCTTCAGAATTTGTTATAGAATCCACAGTTGAAAAAAATGACTAAAATTGTAGGGCCCAAACCTGCTCAATTTTAGTTTTTATTGCCTAACCGAAAATATAAATTACCTGTTTTAATAGCAGTTTCCCGTAGTATCTTGAATGTTGTCTTCCCTGCCTAGCTCATACGGTACTGCACATGCGCGGGCCTAGGTCTGTTTATATAAGCTCCGGCGCAACCAGCTGTTGGCATCATTTCTCCACCTTCCAGAACCTAGCTCATGGAAGGGAGGCTTCGGCGGGAGTTAAGGTAACGTATACTTTCGGTGACGCAATAAAAACTAAAATTAAGCAGGTTCGGGCCCTGCAATTTTTGTCTTTTTATAGCCGACTATTAATAGCAAACTTCGTCACTCGGAGGGGGGCTAGGTTCTACATTGCCTGTTTTAATAGCAGACTTCGTCACTAGGAGGAGGGCTAGGTACTATCTTCCCGCAGTACGAGTTGGCATCCCCAGGAAAAGATACTTTTCCTGATGAAGACACATCTGCGTTCCCAACCACTTTCACCATGCTGACAGAGTCATTCATTCATTCATTCATTCATTCATTCATTGTAACAGGACGCTAGGTTAGCTAGCAAAGTTAAATGTAAGGTGAGATTGGGGAAGCAGTTGCTCATGGATAAGTTACAATATATTATTAAAAAATACACGGCATGCAGTGGTTTAAGCATCAAAGGGGTACAAAGCAAGGAATCAAGCATAAGTGCTGAAAACATTTTGCCTTGTGGAAAGGACGAGGATGGTGCGGAAGCGGAGGTATCGCAAGGAAACGGGAGGACAGGCCGGAGGTAAGTCCTGAGGATGATGAATGCGAATTCAGGATGTTGTGTCAGTAAAGACATGGAAGCACACGGTTAAACGATGACCAAACTTCCTTGTCCTTCCTCGTCATTATTATTATTTTTTTTTTTGGTGATTGGTTTGAACGTTTTGTTACAGAACTGAGCGAGGAGAATGGTCATACTACCCACTGAAAAAAAGGGGAGGCAAAAACGGACGCCTTGCTGTCCTTGTTAAAACAGAAGGGTGAGAGTGCTTATGGAATCTTCCGAAACCCCAGGGCTACGCCTGTGGTCTTAGTGCGGCATGGGGAGCATGGTGGGTCTCCTTCCGCAGAATTTGTATTCGGATTGATGCCGTGGAAGACTGGAAGGAAGGAGGTGGCGTCGTCGAATTGCCAGACCGAGTAACTCGAAATGCGTGACAAGAGTAGAAATCGGAAGGCAGGTCCCCGGCGGCGGTTCTTGTAATAGGATTGATGTGATAGGAATACTGGTATAAACGACGGAGCGCCGTCGAATTGTCACACAGAGTGAAATGAGAGACGACATAGGAACAGCGATTCTAGAGTTCGACGCCAAACGGAAACGAGATCCTCGTGTGTCACAGGGCTGCACGTAGTGTCGGTGTTGGATGTATTGGTTGGAGTGGCAAGTGTGGCCCCTGGAGCGTTGGGTGAGGCGCATCCGCATGGGAGGCGGAGGACCCAAATTTAAGCGGAGGCTGTTGAGGAAACGGTTGGTAATTGAAGTGGCATGGCGGAGAGCCGACAGTAAAAGTCAGGCGGTTCCTAATGGGGACGAAGCGTTGTGTGGGCGTCAAGTGCGAGAGTAGGCATAACAATATGCCCACCACGGTGGTGAAGATGGAATTGGAGAAGCCAATCGTGATGTGTGCGGGGAGAGCGTAATTCAGTCTCATGGAGTAGTACTTCCTGTTTTACGACTTCCAACTCGTTTGTCAAAACTTCGTTGAATGCTTGTAATTTATCCGACGGAAGGTCAGCAGTTCCGTTAGGGCGGAACGTAACGAGCTGCATTCAGGTGAGAAGTTAGCACGAAAATAGTGTTGAAGAAGTCCTCCAACTTGCGGACCAATTAATGTTATCCCTGTGTTAGTGCTTCCCGTAACACTGATGCCGCGGGGAACAGAACGAGTTGAAGCGGAGTGTAACGGACATTGGCTCACCCTCGTACCTACCTGTGTGCTGTTGTGTTGTGGTTGACTCTTATTGGCGCCAAAATCACTTGTGCAACGGCAAGGACTTTCAGGTTTGCGCCAAAACCACGAGCGGACGTGCAGGAGAACGTGGCCAAGTATTGTTGGCCACGATTGGTGAACACTTTGTAACCATGAACTGGATTGGTTAACGAACTCACGAGCTGATTGCTTGTCCGGTGGAGCTCTGGATCCGACCGGAGCATATATAAGTCAAGGGCGTCAAAGCCCGGTGTTCTATTCCCGTTGATTCTTGTGTTGAGAAAGAACGTAATAATGTAACCCAAATCTTGTCATGATTATTCCGCATTAAATAAGGTTTAACTACTTCAAGTTTGGCTTCTACATTGAACACACGTTACAGTTGGTGGCAGCGGACGTAACCCAAACTACGAAGCCTAGCAGTATCACCGGAGATCGATCACGGAATTGCCGGAGGAGCAGACGTCAAGCCGGGAAAAAGTTGGTCAACGACGGCAAGCGAGGGACTGCAACCGTGCGGAGATTCAACGGCAGGGACGAAGCTCAAGCCAGACGTGGACGGCAAAAGAAAAAGTGGTCGAAGATCTCGGAGAGAAAAAAAAAATTGCCAGAAGTTGCGGAAGTCAAGCCAGGAAAGTTGGTCGACGACGGCGAGCGAGGAACTGCAAACCGAGCGGCGAGTCAACGGCTGTGACGAGGCTTAAAAAAAGGCGGCAACAGGGCAACGTGGTCAGCGAAAAAATTGCACCCCACAGCGATCAAGTTGGAAGATCGGCTGGAATTGTGGACTGGCATCACGCTAAAACATCTCCAGAATCCAGATTGGAGGTTTTTGGAAGAAAATCACCGAAGTGGCAGCGGGGAAACTCGAAAAACTTCAGGGCCACTGAGAGAAGAAACGACGACGAACACGCTTCAGACGGAACCGGAAGTGCGTCCCGGAAGTGGAAGTGCCTGGGAGAAGAACTCGAGAAGCAACAGCTGAGAGTCCAGGAGGGAGTCGTCGATCGTCAAGCAGGTCGTATACACGTTGATTGTGATATTGTGGCAAATTTTTTTTTCAATTAACGTTCAAATTACGAACTTGTTTTTAAAATGTTTGAAAGTGGGGAATTAGAACCATTAAAGCTTTTGGCTGAAGAGTATCAGTTAAATGTTAAGACTAGAAGAGCAATTATTAAAGTTTTGCAGGCTAAAATTGCAGATGGGTCTTTAATCGAAAATGATGTCGATAGTGATTTCATTGATTTCCAAGCTGAAGTAAATCGGCAGAAAGAGCAGATTGCTCGTAATAGGAGGCTAATGCTGTTTAGTGTTAACAAAGAAAGATTAAGGCTAGAGCATGAACGAGAAACACAGAAAATTCACAAAGCGTTTGAATTAAAAATGCTTCTAGAAAAAGAGAAATTGCAACGAGAATTTGAGCTGGAAAAAGAAAAAATTCAACAGGAAGCCAATGCTGAAAAAGAGAGACTAGAATTCGAAAGGGAGAAATTAGCAGCTGAGGAGAGAATTAAATTAGCTGAAGTTAATGCAGCTAGGACTCCCAGTGAAAATGCTAGAAATCCCAGTAATATTGGTGCACAGTCTAGAGACAAAATGGATATGACACGTCACATGCAACCATTTAAAGAAAGTGATGATATTTTGCTCTTTTTAAGAACTTTCACCCGAATTTGTGAACGGTTGAATTTTCCAGAAGATACTTGGTCATTGAGGTTATTGTCTTTATTGAGTGGCACAGCTAGAGAAGTTGTAACTAGGCTACCTAATGTAGACTTTAATGATTTTAACAAGGTTAAGCTGCAACTCTTACAAAGGTTTCAGCTTACATCTGAGTCTCTTCATACCAAATTTCGAAATGCAAGTAAAACTCATAAGCAATCTTATAGTGATTTTGCATACATGATCCAAACATATTACTCAGAGTGGATTAGAACAGCAAAGTGTGGTACGGATTTCAACAAGTTGGTTCAGCTTATGCTAATTGAACAGTTTTTAGATAAAGTACCAAATGAGTTAAAACTGGTTAGTTGATAAAGGGGATTTAGAAAATCTAGTGCAGGTTGCTACTTTGGCTGATGAATGGATTGCTAGGCGTCAGAGTGGTACCCAAAATAACCATAGTAGTGAAGGTAATAGTGACCAAAATTCTAAGGGAAATGGAAATAGGCCTTACTATAGGAAATTTAACTATTACAAGGGCAATAATGGTAATAGTAGTAACAGTAACACAAATCCAGGGTCAAACAATGGAACAGTGGGCCATGGGCAGGCAAATAATGCTAATAGTGGTAATGGGAATGTGGATATGGATGGGAATGGACAGCAGAATGCTAAAAATGGAAATGTTTCAAGTAATGGGCAAAGTGCAAATGGAGGTCTACATGGTTTTAGAAATACAAATGGTAATTCTAAGCAGTTTGAGGCTAAACGATCGTGCTTTGAGTGTGGTGATTCTTCTCATCTCGTCAAAAATTGCCCAAGTAAACGTAGTACAGCTTCTGTAAATTTATGCATGACCCGTGGTAAACGTACATTTTCTGAATTGGACCATAACATAATTGCAGGTTATGATTTGGAAGGTAAACAGTTAAGAGTTTTGAGAGACACTGGTGCAACACGAAATGTTTTTGCTAGCAAATTGGTAGATCCAGCAAATCTAACGGGGGAATTCATTCAGTTGAGTACAGTATTATTCCCCACTCCAGCAGAATTACCAGTAGCAGTTATGGAGATAGGATCCCCAAGTGGTAAAGTAAAAGTTAGGGCAGCAGTTTCACCCTATTTTCCAGGAAATTTTGACTGTATTTTAACTGACAAAACAATTCATGACATTCAGAACAAGAATGATGAGGAGCAGTCAGAATTGTGTAATGTTATTACTAGGGCACAGGCCAAACAACTTCATGAAGGTAGGCTAAGGGAAGAGGGTAAAATGGAAGGTATAAAACATGATGAGCTTGAAAATGTGGCTAAGGGGACGCAGGAAAGTAGCAGTAGGCTAGTAGATTCTTCTGAAGTTAAGGTTAAAGTAAAATCTGTAGGTAACGATCCAGACTTAACTAAGCCAGGGGCCAAAGCCAAAATAAATGTAGATGGTGCAGCTAAGATTAGCAGTGTGCTATCACCCTTGACTGCAGATTATACCAGTTTAGTTAGGACATCCACAGTGGAGTTAATTGAAGCTCTGAGAAACGATAAGAGCTTAGAAGGGTGTTGGAAGCCAGCTCTGGGGAGTAAAAATCCTTCAACAGAATTTTTTGTAAGGAAGGGAATATTGTACAGACAGTGGGAACAGCGCAATACAGACTGTTTTTGAACAGATGGTCATTCCACTTAAGTACAGAAATCAGATAATTGATGTGGCTCATTCAAATGGGTGGTCGGGACACCTAGGTAAAAAGAAAACTTTGGCAAGAATTCAGCAACACTTTTACTGGCCTGGGATGTGTAAACAAGTTGAACAGGCGGTCAAACAATGTGATACATGTCAGCGCATAGGCAAAACTCATTTTGTAACTAAAGTGCCATTGGTAAAGGTTCCCATAATAAGTACACCATTCAAACGCTTAATAATTGATGTGGTAGGACCAATGAAACCAACACAGCAAGGGTTCAGCTATATTCTAACAATGTTATGCCCCGCGACAAAATTTCCAGAAGCAGTAGCTTTAAAGGTGGCTAACTCTGAAACAATTGTAGATGAACTTTTAAAAGTTTTTTGTCGAATAGGCTTTCCGGTAACGATCCAGTCGGACCAAGGCAGTATTTTTGTTTCACAACTGACAACTTATTTCCTAGAGAAATGTAGGATTGAGATTGTGCATAGTTCTCCTCATAGGCCTCAGTCAAACTCTGTAGAACGAGTTCATAGGAATTTAAAAGACATTTTAAGGGCTTTGTGTTTGGAAAATCCAAATGATTGGGAACAGTGTTTGCCAGCAGTATGCTTTGCTATTCGTAGTTCAGTGCATGAAACCACAAATTTCACACCGTCGGAACTAGTGTATGGTAGCAACATTAGGGGACCATTACAGTTACTTAAAGATAGGTGGGAGGATGAAGATGTAAATGTTACAGTAGTTGAACATGTGTATAACTTGCTAAATAGGTTTCAAAACAGTAGGGCATTAGCAGAAGAGGCAACACTTAAAGCTCAAACCAAAGCAAAAAAGTACTATGATAAAGGGGCCCGTGATAGGCAGTATAAGGAGGGAGATGAGGTATTAGAACTCAAAACTGACAGGAAACACAAACTTGAGGTATTTTGGAAAGGGCCATTTACGATAGTGAAAAAGCTGGGAGAAGTAAATTACCAAATAGCTTTAAACAAGGCCAAAACTAAATTAGCAATTTATCATGTGAATATGCTAAAGCCTTATTGACACAGTAAATGTCATATTAGCACCTGAAGAATTTGAGGAAACCCCAATCTGGGAAGGGAAAACTCCTGAGTATTTGAGCCCTGAGGAAGTCATTAGCATGGCTAAAAGCTTAGGTACCATGACCCCACAAATGATTGAGGAACTCAAACAAGTATTTAGTCAAGTACCAAGGGTATTTTCGTTAACTCCAGGGAGAACAAACTTAATTGAATTTGATTTAGAGTTAACAGGTGAACCAATTAAACAGACAACATTGCACCATTACCCACCAAGAAAAAAACAACTCATTGAAGTAGAGTTAGATAGAATGTTAATATTAGGGTTAGTAGGCTATTACCAACATTACGTACCAAACTTTGCTCAGCTTGCTAGTCCTTTGACAGACAAATTGAAAGCATCCGAACCTACAAAGGTAGATTGGGATGATGCGTGTAAACACGCGTTTCAGGCTCTTAAGGCCGCAATCACTAAAAACCGGTATTACATACACTGGATTATTCTAAGAGATTTTTAATTCAGACAGATGCGAGTGACCGAGGTATGAGAGCGATTTTGTGCCAGGAAGACAATGACGGCAATGAGCATCCAGTCTTGTTTCTTTCAAGGAAATTTTATCCACGAGAGCTTGCTTACAGTACAATTGAGAAAGAATGTTGCTGTGTGGTGTGGGCGATCCATAAACTCGGACATTACATTGTAGGCTCAAGATTTTTAATTTTAACTGATCACAATCCTCTTGTATGGTTAAGGAATCAAGGTACAAAAAATGGTAGGCTACTCCGTTGGTCGCTAGCACTCCAGGATTATGAATTTGATATTTGTCATAAAGCTGGGAAGAAAAATTCCAATGCTGATACTCTAAGCCCACATTTTTTTTTAAGGGGGAAAGTATACAAAAAAAAAAAAAAAAAAAGCAAAGCCACTGTATTGCAACTGATGTGTGTGCATCCTAATTTGACTACTTGAAGTATGGGGGTGTAACGGACATTGGCTCACCCTCGTACCTACCTGTGTGCTGTTGTGTTGTGGTTGACTCTTGTTGGCGCCAAAATCACTTGTGCAACGGCAAGGACTTTCAGGTTTGCGCCAAAACCACGAGCGGACGTGCAGGAGAACGTGGCCAAGTA
>JAHWFP010108406.1:0-14935 GCA_023313725.1 Lithobius niger
CAACACTCTGAATTCTCAAGATCCAAGCAGCATCGTTGAGACAACAACGCAAAAATTGACAGGTATTAGATTTTTCCCAAGCAACAAGAAACTTTATATTTGGTAAATATGAAGTTACTTTTCCCTAATTATCATTTAGTTTATTATCAGTACTGATTGGATTGGTGCTTTGTTTACATTTATGAAGCCCCTGTTATTGTACAGGGAGGGAAGTGGAATTGGGCATACTACACACTACTGTGAGCCTATTTTAGTAAAACAATAACTGACACGAGATTGTGTTGAATCATGAAAATTACTTAATAATTTTTGCCTAAAAGTTGTCCCTGTAGCAGTTAAAGATGATTTTATTGCAAGGTGTTTCTCGTTTGATTTTTCATTTCTTTCATTCTTTTTCTCTTTTAATTCGATTAAATAAGTAAGTGCTTGTAACAAACTGATAGCTTTTAATAAGGTTTTTCTTTTGTATATTTCTTGACAGAAAGTCTGGTTGGCAAAGCAGTTCGGACAGCTAATGCTCTCGTTGAGCCATGCAATCAGCTGAAAGCAGAACTGGCGGTATTGGCACTCACGGATGTAGGTTGAGAAACATTAAAATTTATTGTAGGGTTGCCTTGGCCTTGGGATTGGTCATGCCAAAGTGTTACGTAGGAGGATAGAGTTTGTGGATTAATTCTCCCGTCTCTCACAGAAATATTCACTCTCACTCACGCCACACACACGCACTCTTTCTTTCTCACTCACACTCCCTTACTCTCTCACTGTCTTTCTCTCTGTCTCTCTCTCACTCTCTCCCCCACTCACTTTCACTCTCACTCACTCATTCATCCTCAATCTCTGAATCTCACTCAATTCCACTCTAGTCACTCCCTCACTCGCTTGCTCCCTTCCTCACTCACTCTTTTGGTCTCTCTTTCTTAATCTCTCTCAAGTCCTCTCAATCGTGATGTCTCACTCGCTCACTCTCTGCATGGTGATACTTACAGAAAAGTGTGTAAAATTGGGTTGCCTTGGTGGCTGTTTTGCAGTATCATTGGTTGCCCCTGACGTGTAGCCCAAGTTAATAACTTTAATTTTTAGTTTAACTTTAAAATTAAATTAAATATAAAATTATTAATTTTTAAATATTAATTGTGAATTACTAAAAATTAAATTCTTTTAAATGTAATATTAATGTAGTAAATAATAAATTAATTACATATGTATATTAATTGGCAAATTAATTAGTTCACTCACAATAAGGATACACAAAACCAAAAATTGACCGTTACAGACAAATTTTCGGTGGCCAATTTTCTGCCACCATCTTTAGGCCAAGCCCAAACAAACGTCAATGGAAAAACAAAATCATCTTTCAACGATTCGCGGGAGCGTTTGTAATCATGGAGAAAGTCAGCAATATTAGGCCTATGCGATCGATCATTGACGTGCGTGATCTGGATTGTCTAGCGATAACACAATGCTTTATTCTCATTTATTCAAAAATTTAGTTTATTAGATAGTCCTCCTTCCAATATCTAACATAATTCAAAGTTAAAACTGATTTCTGACCATCACCAACCTTCAAAACAGACAACAAGATTCACAGCCGAGAGCGCCAAGCATAGTAACGTCATAATGGGCGCGGTGAGCTGGATATTTCAAGCGCTTACGGATTCTGGACGTGTGGAACCTTGCCTGGTTCCTCGCGCCCACTACAGAGGATCCCACACGTCCAGACCTTCCAAGAAGAACAGAAAACGATGTCAACTTCCGGAAAATTGTGTCAATACAGTGTGCTTCTCAGTCGTGTGTCACGTTGTCCGTTTTGAAGGTTGGTGATGGTGAGAAACAAGTTTCTATATGCCATGAAAACATACATTACATATTTTTAGTAGCATTATCCTTCCTTTGGAGGTTCTTTTCCGTAGAGAAGAAGAAGTTGGCTTCACTGCCGTGCTCGCAGTTTCCGTACCATCGCGCATGCGCGTGGGCCACTATATAAGAAGCCACCTCGGGCATCATTCTTTCTTCCTAGGCGGTCACGACGTGTGGCTCTCTCTCTCTCCAGCTCTCCCTCTTCAATACCAGGACTCAACAGTCTCCAATCGGAGTCCGTTTAGGATTCCACATGGACGTCGGACTCCCTTCTCCCAAATTTAAATTCGGTTCTGCAGCACGAGGCTCGGATACTAACTGGATTTGGTCTCCCATTAGGAAACCATGGACTCCCAGACTCTCCCTACAGCTTGCTCTGTCAGTTTCGTTGTGTTTTCACACACATGGACTCCTGCTAGCAGCTTACACGGCAGCTCAGGCAATCGAGCAATCAAGCATTCAAACAACGTCCTAGACTCAAAACTACACAACCACCTAGTAGTATGGACTTCTTATAGTACCATGGACTCCCGGATTCCTATTGCAGCTTGTTCTTCCATTTCACAGACTCCTGCAAGCGGACTACTGTCAGCAAACTCCAACACACGGACTCCTACAAGCGGACGCCTGCACACGGACTTATGCAAGCACGGACTTTACACCAAAGCAGCTCAGGCGACCGAACACCTAAACATACGACGGCTAACGGACCTCCAACCAAGATCCGGTCTCCTTTTATGGATCCACCGACTCAGAGGTTCCCTTTACAGCTTCCTCTTTCGGTTTCGTTGTGTCTCACACACACGGACTCCTTCAGGTGCCGTTACACTAAAGTAATACAGGCAACCAAGCACCAAGCATTCAGATGAGGCCCAAGACTCACAAAGACCTTCTTGACTGCCGACTGAGATTCGGTCTCTCTTCTGGAACCACGGATTCCCGGAATACCTTTACAGCTTGCTCTTACGATTCGGTTATGTCTGTCCACACACGGACTCTTGAAAGCACCAGTACACTGACACAGCATAAGAAACCAAGTACCCTAGCATTCGGACGACACTCAAGGTTCAACAGCTAATAAGTCCACCGACCAAGACTCTGTCTCCTTTTATAGGGCCGTGGATTGCAGTCCACCCAGCTTCTTCTTCTTGCACCTTGCCTTTCGATTCCGTTGTACTCACACGGACCCCTGCAAGGGACCTTGGTTTCCCGGATCCCTCTGACAAATTTGCCTCTTCTGTTTCGTTGTGGTTTACCCACACGGACTCCAGCTGGCACCAGAACACTGCAGCATAGGAAACCGAGCGTTCGGTCGACGCCAACGACTCTCAGGATGACTAGACCACCGGCCGAGATTCGGTCTCCTCTTGGAACTACGGACTCCTGGATTCCTCTTGAAATTTACTCTTTCAGTTGTGTTGTGCCTTTACACAAACGGACTCCTGCCGACTCCGCTACGCGGTGGCACGGACAACCAGGCAGCCCAGCCTTCGGCTGACACCCAAGACTTGACAGTCCGACAAGGCGTCCAACTGAGATTAGATCTCCTCTCATGGAACCTCGGGTTTCCAGACTCCTGTACAGCTTGTCCTTCAGCTTCATGGTGTCTTTACACACACATGGACTCCTGCACTCATCAGCATATTGTGTCACAAACATCCAAGCAACCAAGCATTCGGACAATGCTTGGCCTCAACAAATCCATCAGCCAAGGTGTAGTCCCTTCCGTTGGGGACCACATTTTCCCTGATTCGCTGGACAGCTTGTTCTTTCAGTACCACCGTGTTTTTACACACACGGACTCAGGACTTGGACGCACGGACACCGGACAACGAACTGAACATATGGGCAGCACTCGAAGCAGAGACTAGGTCCATCGATCGCGATTCGATCTGCTCCTCGGTAACCGCAGTTTACTGCCAACCCTGTTTCCTTCTCGTGGCTTGCTCTTTGGTTCACACTGCTGTACAACCATCCGTTTCTGATCTACCATTCGTTCTGTTTTCGAGCCCTCTCTCTCCTCAGATGCCTACCTCTGACTTCAGCTCACGGACTCCCAGCCCCTTGAATCTTCAAGAGTCAACCAAGGAAACCGCAGCTATGCTTAAGAAGCTTTGACGTCCATCCCATTTTCTGCCTCTCGCCTTCCGACGACTGTCTTCGCAACTACTCAACTATTACTGCCTCACTTTCTGTAACAACGTCCACCCGCAGTCTCCTGCAGACACTCATGTGAACCGCGGCTACGCCATGCGACATCAACAGGTCCTTAATCTTTGTCTCCTACCTTCTCCAAGCCTGGCTAGTAGGAGGAACACGGTCACTGTCCCCTCCTTCGGGGATCTCGCCGGCTTCTCACTCTATTCGTCACGCCTGCACCGATCGGTTCACGGGGTATTTATTTAGACTCCAGGGCAGCCGGCTTGCAGCACGGGCTCCAGCGATTTTGGCACCCACCTCCTTTGACAAAGTCTGCTACTTAAAAAAAAAGTAATGTATGTTTTCATGGCATATAGAAAGTCCAAAATACCAGGTAGGGCTGGTTGATTTTGGTTTCTATTGCCCTTATGAAAACATATGTTACCTTGGGCCGCCCGGCCTTCCCTCTCGGTCGCCAAGGTCAACCTTGAGTGGCAGAAAGAATGACGCCCATCGCTGCGGCGGCTCATGTTAGCGAAAGTTTGTATGGTTAGAAAGCTGCTTTAGCTGCGACTTAATGTTGAATTTTGGATGAGAGACCATACAATCACGTAAATTTGTGAATGAATGCGAATAAAGACATTGTGTTAATGCTAGACTGAATCCAGGTCACGTACGGGAATGATTGCATTAATGCAGACTTTTCCGTGATAAAAACTGTAAAAGCATCACTGACAGACGTAATACCCCACAAAGACATGAAAATATTCTTGATTTTAATTTTCAGCCGTAGTATTTCGACCTTAATCACCTATAATGAACGTGCACACATATGAGAAAGAAAACATCAACTTAAACGCATAAAATACAACCACAAACAGGATGGTAATAAAGTGAAAATGCGAACGAAAGCTCTAGTCAACAACAGAGGTCCGCCATCATGAATACAATGTCACATCTACACAATATTTACAGACACGTTCTTAAAATGGAAATCCATTTTTCGGTATTGGCAAAATTCTTAACAACATTCAAGACTCGTATTTTGATGGAGGCAATCGAGTATGCTTCTAGTTCAAGTCTAATTTTTTCTACTGGCTCATTGCACAGAATTCTAGTTGTGCTAATATCAACCACATGATCAGCTAACACAGAATACTTAGCAACAGCATAAGGCTGGTTCCCCTTTGCTGTTGCCTTGGTATGATCCAGCTTCCTTACTCCTAAAGCTCTTTTGCATTGACCGTAGTAAACGCTAGGACATGTAAGGCAACGAATAGAATAAACCACACCTGCAAAAATTAGGCTGGCTCGAAACATGACCCCATTTGTAATTCTAAGAGAAATGTGGTTATACTATTCGCTGCCTTACATGCCCTAGTGTTTACTACGGTCAATGCAAAAGAGCTTTAGGAGTAAGGAAGCTTGATCATATCAAGGCAATAGCGAAAGGGAACCAGGCTCATGCTGTTGCTAAGCATTCTGAGTTAGCTGATCATGTGGTTGATGTTAGCACAACTAGAATTCTGTGCAATGAACCAGTGGAAAAAATCAGACTTGCTAGAAGCTTACTCGATTGCTTCCAACAAATGCAGGTTATGAATGTTAAGAATATTGCCAATACCGAAAAGTGGATTTCCATTTTTAAGAACTAACCTGTAAATATTGTGTAGATGTGACATTATATTCAAGATGGCAGACCTCTATTGATGACTAGAGAGGGATGTTTTTAAAGTCAGCGACTTGCAAGTCGCTTAGCCGCGGGGAACGCTTTCCCATTGAAATAACAAACAGCAGCGTTTCCGCTTGCAAGCGATATCCCTGAGCTTTCGCTCGCATTTTCGTTTTATTACCATCCTGTTAGTTTGTGTTGGTTGTTTTTCATTATGCTTTTAAGTTAACGTTTTCATTCTCATATGTGTTCACGTTCATTGTAGGTGATTAACGCCGAAATACTACTGCTGAAAATTAAAATGAAAATGCAGTAGTAGTCTTTTCATGTGTTTGTGGGGTATCACGTCTGTCAGTGATGCCTTTACAGTTTTACCCCAGTTATGCATTTTTCTGCGAAAAATTATGCGACATTAAGTTTGGGTCAGTAAACTCCTCAGGTTACAGACATTTGAATGTTGATGGAAAATTACAAAATACAGTGAAACGTCTTTATAACGTTGTCCAAGGGTCCTTGAAAAGTAAAATGATATATCAGGTTTAGTGTTATAAACAATCACTACTGCATGCATTGCTGCTTAAAGTGGCACTATCACCGATTGAAAGCAGACGAATTCTGACAACATCTAGCGCTGTGTAGCACCATGTAGCGTTTGCTTGCACCAAGCGAAGGAATGCGTAACGGCATTTCTTTTAATGAAACAAACAAGCCACGACATCCTTAATTATTGAGTGAAAATTTGGTTCATCCTTGTGCACCAGCGAGCAAGCTATAAAGGTTAACAATATCAATGTCGCTAGATGGCACCACGGTATTTTCGTTCGCATTTCAATCGGTGATAGTGCCACTTTAAAGAGCCTCGAAATAGCATTGTTTTAACAGGTTTATTATTGTAACGAGGTTTGACTGTAAACAAAACAAAAATCACAATATTGTAGAAAATATACATCTCCCTGCCGATAAATACGACCATCTTGTACCAATCACGATGACTAACTGTCAGTTCGAATGTTGTGGTGGCCATTTACAAGTAAGTAGTAGTGTGCCTGCCTGGTTGCTTTCAACAATTTTTTTTCTTTAGGACAAACTAGAAAGGGCTAAATCAGAACTACATAATTTCAACAACGATATAGAAAAATATTGTGCTTACAAAAGGGATGTAGAAGCTATGACGGAACAGAAGGTGAAGGAAATTACTGCATTGGAAGCTAATCACCAAGTGTTGCGTAAGTGTCTGGCGCTCTGGACTTTTGTTTTGTTTCTGAAAATACTATTAATGTAACCTTGTATTAACAATGATGCACTCTCACTGCTTTCAAAAGCCATCAATCTAATTAAAGTCGCTCATTGTCCGCGGCCAAAAATAAAAAAAATCCATGCCAAAAATTTAACTTTTTCGGCAGAATTCCGCGGCAGGCATTATATGGGTTTCCACGACTTTCCATGCCCCCCACCCTAAAAATATTTTTTATTAAATTGATTTTTTTTTTTTAGCTTAGCCTACATCTACGCCTGCTTCATACTTGTCAAGGTAGAGACAAGTTTCCACAATTGGACTATATCAATAATTTTTGCAAGAATAAATATTTCGTTAGTGCCTCCTCCATGGGTGATGAAAAAAAAAAACTCGCTCTGTCGCCGACGACTATTTTTTTCTAGCTCCCTGCTTAAAAGGCTAACCAAACCTATAAATTTGGTAAAAAAAAAAAAAAAAAAACGTGCAATTTTGGGGAAATAATTGATTTCCGCGAGAAATGTTCTTTTCCGCGATCGTCGGTGGAAACTTTAATGACCCCAAACATAGCAATAATCCCGTACCACTGAAAATAAACTTCGTCAGAAGCTTAATTTTATGATCCGCAATTTTTGGCTAATCGTGGAATCGCGTATTATGAGCTACTCTAAATCTAATCCATTTAAACTCTGCATTACTGGCAACAGTTTAGGCTTTATACTTTACTACTGCTGTTTGTTGTTGGCCATTGATACCTTCCAAAATTACAATCTGAATCCAACAAACTCAAGTTTAATTGACAGTTGTGAAGAATGCAGTGTTGAATGGCCAATGCTCCTTCAAAACAAGGCAGTAAGGGTAATGTTGGACAACACCATGACAGTGGTCTACATCCAGAGTGGTGGAGGCAACCGGTCGGCGTCATTTCAAAATTTGTTAGAAATAGGTGTCAGAATACAACGCAGACAGATAGCTGGAAACCTAAAAGTTTTAGTGGACAAACTCTCAATGTTGGACAAAATTCCGATGACAGAATGGAAACTGAACCAAAGAATGCAGGGCACTTTTTCTTCACTACTGGACGCCATTCGTAGACCTCTTCGCGACTCGGCTGAATCGGCAACTGCATAACTTTTTATCACCCATTACAGACGAGCTTGCATGGGCTACATATAGCCTAAGCCTATCCAGCGACAACATGTGTTCGCACCATTCTCAATTTTCCATTAAGTCCTACAATAGACCTGAAAGTTGCGAGGAACTGTCATTCTTTTAGCCCCACTGTGGCCTGCAGATCCCTGGTTTGTGGGTTTGATGAAACTGAAGAAAGACTGACCAATCCCACTACCACCACTACCTGGAGGATCTGTTGTCTCGGCACAAAGGGAAAATACTTCACAAGAACATGGCAACGCTGCATTTTCACTCTGGGAATTTAAAGGAGGAACTTTAACAGCCTCCAGGCAGCTGTTGCAGACCGACTCCCCCAATGACATCGGAGATCGATAGTACAGATATATGAATAGAGAGATCGATTGTAAAGGTTTACGAATCGAAGTGGCGACCGTGATTCTGGTGGTGTTCGGTGGAGAAAGGAGATCTTGTGACCCTACAGTGACTTCACTTTTGAAATTCCTAGAAAATCTGTTTCAATGGGGACTGTTGACATTGGCAATTAAAGAGTATTGATCGGGGGCTACAACATACACTTTCTCCTAGTTTATCATGCACTTCCAGATCCAACACAACCATCGGTGTCCAGCTTACAGAAAATTCAATCACTTTACCCTCATTGAAGAATGAGGGTATAATTTAGTTGGGTTAAATCTTTTACCTTCATTATTTTTTATGGCCTTGCTTCAACAAGTTACAGTTGCCCTTACTGTTATCAAATTTTTGATAAAAAAAAAAATATCATCTTGATAAAGGCTTTCCAGTGAATGTAAATAAAAAGCCACAAGAGCAAATATTTTTTAAAGTTATATATAAAGTAGCTCATAATACGCGATTCCACGATTAGCCAAAAATCGCGGATTTTAAATTAAGCCTCTGACAAAGTTTATTTTCAGTGGTATGGGATTGTTGCTATGTTTGGGGTCATTTAAAGTTTCCACCGACGATCGTGGAAATCAATTATTTCCCCCAAATCGCGCGTTTTTTTTACCAAATTTGTAGGTTTGGTTGACCTTTTAAGCAACGAGTTAAAAAAAATTGTCTTCGGTCATGGAGCGAGTTGTTTTTTTTTTCCGTCACCCATGGAGTGAGGCACTAACGAAATATTTATTCTTCCGAAAATTATTGGACACAATTATTTCAAACTTACTACATGCACGTAACAGGTATTCATTAAGGTGCACAGAAAAAAAATCAGATAAATAGCTTTAATAGTTTCGGAGAACCATGTTTTTTTTCAATTATGGGCAGTAATGAACTAAAATTGAAAATCTCCGTGTTGACAAAACGCGTCCGAAAGTCGGCGTTAGTTAGGCTAAAAATTATTGTTCCTACCTGATGAGCGATAGTGTGAAGGTTTATAGGCTCCTTTTCCATTAGTTTTACTTCGTGGCTGCTGATTTTACTTTTTAATGCTGTCAAACATCATCTTCTTGCGATTTTCAACGATGGACTAAAACACAAGCCACTAACACAAGCGCTCATGTGGAATCCGAAGCGAGCGGCGGCATCCATGTTGAAATCGTGCTTTAGCCAATAGGGATGTTTTTAAAGTCAGCGGCTTGCGAGTCGCTTGGCCGCGGGGAACGCTTTCCCATTGAAATAACAAACAGGTAGCGTTTCCGCTTGCAAGCGAGTGGCAAGCCGCTGACTTTAAAAACATCCCTAATGGGAGCGCGCTAAATCGGTCACGTGGTGCCAACTGGTCAATGAGGGAATGCGATCTTCAAATGCTTTGGAAAGTTAGCTTGAAACAGCCAGAAACGGCAACTACAATACGTCTCATTTGCCAATGCCAAACGGCCATCGAAAAATACGTTGAGTGGCCGGGATAGAGGGGCGTTCCAGCTTTCCAACGAATCCAAGATGGCGATCCCCAGTCAAACGGTTCGACCACTACCGCTGATCAAAAATGATAAATTTTCTGCTTTCTAACTTAGGAAAAAAAATAATAACAACGACATTTTTGTAGTTTTTAGTGAGTCTACACTCAACTAAAGTGCTTTATATAGACATCGGTAACGTTTTTTTTTTTCCACAGAAATCGATGAACAACATGTCGTGGAACCTTAATTTTATTGACGCGGAAAGTTGTGGAAAACCATATAACGGTTGCCGCGGAATTCCGCTGAAAAAGTTATATTTTCGGCACGGATTTTTTTGATTTTTGGGTGCGGACAATGAGCGACTTTAGTTATATATTTAAAACTGGATACAATATTTATTCACATTCACCAACATAGTCAAGCAGCATTTTAAGTGTTATTCGCCAATCAAATTAAAAAAAAACTTGCTAGCAAACTTAGGTTCACCAAGTAACTCAAACTCGGCTTGATATTCGGCTCTTCTGTTGCAAACTTGATACTAATACTAAGGCTGTACCGAACGAGAATTTTTCAGCCGAACCGAACCAAACCGAACAAATCTTAAATAAGCCGAACACCGAACACTACCGAACCGAACAAAAATGTACCAAACCAATCTTAAACTAAAATGTAAAAGAACTCAGTTCACAAAGATTCATCAAAGCACAAGTTTCTTAACAAATGTAGGTATTTTTACATAGACTTGTAAGTCCATAGATGTTGAAACTCTGTTTAAACATAAAAAAATCTCCACTACTTTTACATTTTCCCTTATAACTTCTTAACCGTTAGAGCTAGGAACTTGTGGTTTAGACCAACAGAAAGCTGGCAAAAAAGCCTTCAAAATGGTGTATTCAAACATCAAAATCCGTCGATTAGAAGTGAAAATATGTTCGGTTTGGTATTTTGCGTGTGAAAGACCGAACACCGAACCGAACCGAACACCCTCTGTTCGGCCATGTTCGGTTCGGTTTGTTCGGTTCGGTACAGCCTTAACTAATACCAATGTTCCGGTCGGACTGACGCTACGGTTTTTATACTTTGGCTGCTCATCATAGTGACTCACCAATGATTACCTACCACCAAAAGAGTTCCAGTTTCTTCTAAACTAGCAAATTTTCAATAGCTTTTTTACTAACTATATTCATCAGGCTTGGCTATGAGACATACACACGCACATACTGTCTTTTCCCACACTAACGATCACTCTCATTTGTATTTCGGGTGCCACCCTTGGTTCGTCCAATCCTCGGAGTACAATCTCGGCCAGCATTGGTGACGACGAGAAACCCATAGGTGTTCCTATCCGCTGCCAATAGGTCACTCCTCGAAACTCTACGTATATGTTCGCAGGTAGTAGTTGAGGAGCCTTCTATCTAGCATGACTTTTATCTTCTTAACCCGATTTCTCTTTGCTGCTCCATCAAACTTCTCCAGGATTAGGTGATGGTACCGGCTCGGAAATAATGCTGTTGTATCAAAGGACATAAGCTCGTCATATTTCTCGTGTGTCACGTCCTTGATGCGTTTAAGGAAGTCCGTAGTGTTGCTCAACGCGCTCTTTCCGCAAATGTATCTTCGGAGTCTAGGGACAAGAAACCCGTCAACTTGTTGGACTGGTCCTCCTTTTGCAGAAGTTATCGTTAGCAAGGGAAATCCCCGTTTATGAACCTTTACTTGTCCAAATACTTCTGGAAGCTTCGATCCTGGTTTTGGGCCGAGTCATTATCTTGCTCTTCAGTCAAAAGTTTCTCTTTGACTACCTTAACAAGATGCCCCTCGATGCAGTTATGTAACGTGTTGCCAAAATCACACTAGACTATGCTATACATTTTTTCGTCATGAAGACTGGCTTCCAACTGCATTACATACTCGGCCTTTTCCATCACTACTGTAAGGTTGGATTTGTCAGATCTAGTCACATAAATATTTTCATCTTTACGAAGACGTTACTGCTTTTCTACTTTTTTTGGAAAAATTTTCTCTCATCTGTGTTCGTTTCTTCCCTCTTACTACACTTCGTCTCAGTTCTGTTGTCGTTTCATCATGATGATCTATTTCATATTTTTCGAGGAGGGCTTTTACATCTGCTGGAAGTTCGCGTGGAGTTCTGGTTTTGGACTACTGAAGTTAGGCACAAATTTCTGATACTCCAATTTCGGCCTTATCAAGGTTTCTTGAAGGATTTGCAACAAATGGGTGAGGTTTAAGGTCAATTCCAAAGCTATTCAGTTCCATATTGCCATTCAGTTCACCACTTTCTCCGTCGCTTGTGGTGGGCTTCCTTGTGACGCTCTCGCTTCTAGTTTCATTTTAGGTTTCCGCTTCGTGTTGGTTGTCATGGTTACTGTGGTCAGTGTCTTTTCCTGTTATTCCTACTAGGCCTGTGTTTTTTCCTTCTACACCTACTAGGTTCTGGACTGGTATATTCCTATCTCTAGCATACGAAATTAGGCTCACACCTAGTTTCAGGAGTTTTTTGTGCGTGCGTGTGTCCTCTTAGCCAAGCCTGATGAAGATAAGTAGAAACTATCAAAAATTTGCTAGTTTACGAGAAACTGGAACTCTTTGGTGGTGCATAATTACTGGAGAGTCACTAGGCAAACTTGACTCTGCTCCACTCAAATTAAAATTATTCTTTTTGCCCCCCCCCCCCCCCCCAAGCAACATGCATTCATTTAACAGTGTTAAATTTTTTATTTCATGTGTATTCTATAGTATTAAGAATGATTTATACGGATTTTAACTTTTAAGTTATTTACATGGTCACTTATTTATTTCGTCAACACCGTATGAAGCCATATTTCAGCTGCCAGGCCACCTTGTTTATTATACTTTCTATTTATTTTGGTTTTCAGAGGAAGAGCTTAATTTATATCTTGAAGATAGTCGACAGAAGAAACTAGTTTGTAGTAACCAACCTATGAGCCTTGCTGAAGCTCAGAAGCTGCAAAGAGACCGTAATTCGGTTGAAGCACAATGCAGCTCTGTGGAGGGATCTATGAACGACATTAAAAATCAGATCTGGAAAGTAGAGACCAACATCTCACAGTTGAGGGATAAGGTAAAACCAATGCAGAAAACTATTCTAGACTTTAACCTTAATAGTATGTACAGTCAGTGGATTCTCGTTTGTCCAAAATGATTGGGACCGATAGCATTTCGTATGAAAAATTTGTAATATTACAACAACATGCAATTTCGAAAATACCTTAGTGGGTGGCCTTCATCCTGTGTCATGAGTGGTCCAAAACATAGTTGGCTTATAGGGATACAAATTGCTAACAAATTTGCTTATAAAGAGCGCGAATTAGTTCCTGACAGTGATCTGGTTTGTCCGGGCCACCATTTTCTGGTGCTATGTAAAGATGTTGTAAGGCAAGTACAGTTTGAATGATAAGTTCGTATAAGCTCTAGGTTTCTACCGTAAGTCAACAAGTTAACACCCACACCCGGGTTAGTACCCATTTCTTCATTTTTTTAATTTCATGATTTGACCTAGACCCATTTTAACCCCCTCCACCAAACTCAACAAAATTTGAATATCTTTGTATAGTAGAACCTCGTTTGTATAAACTCTGTTAGAACGTAACCCATTTTATAAAGTACAACTTGCAAATGTCAGTTTGGTTGCAGCTCAAAATGTCTATACATTAAAAAAAAATTGTTTAGAACGAACAGACAAATGTTTACAACGAACCAATTTTGGTGGTTAGAAACAAGACATACCTAAAATGTCAATTACGGATGTTAACTTTAATGATTTAATGCTGGAAAACGTGTTTGTGATCCATTATGTAACATGATTTCGTCGCTACCAGTACCAACGATCGTGAAGTTTCTGTTTGCATCAGCTACTTCCTTGCAACCTAATCTGGGTGATCTGGTTCACCAAAACCAAACCGTTAGTGGCCTCCCACAAACAAGATGGAGGATTGAGTTAACAACGAACATCTAACAATCAACTGCTACAATGTTTTTAAAGATTACAGAAGTCATTTTGATCCATTTTATGTTGAAATTTTTAATTAAAGGTTAAAAATACGTAAGTTTCGAAAATTACTGTGAAAGTTCATTTTACTATCTTGTTCCAAAATTCGAAAAAATGCATCCAATCTTAAAACAAACACAATACTCTACCTGTATTCCACAAATGTTCGACAGTTCTTTGTAAGTAGATGGAACACACTTCAACTGTCTTCATCAAGCATTGTACTAGTTTTTCTCCCTTGGTTCACAACATGGCACGCGCTTAGTTTGAATTCGGCGGTCATAGCCTACTGGATTTTTTTTGGCCTCTTTCCATCTAATGATCTGTTCATAAGGCGGTCTCGCCTTCACACACAATGTGTTTGGTGGTTGGATTTGAGGGACGTATGTTCATCAGTTATTCTGGTCAGCTTTCTGTTTGTTTTGTTGACGAGTTGTCTGTTATTAAGAGTATTCTTTTGTTTTGAGATTGATCGCATTTTTTCGAATTCTTGAATAATTAAAGGCTGCGGCCACAACACCTCCCAGCCGTCCGAGCGACAACACGTCCTTTCAGCCGAGAAATCAGCTGCCGTTTCGGGCCGACCCTCCTCGCTTCCACCCCGGCCAATGTAACCAGCAGAAGCGAGCCGCAACGCCCGACCACAGGAGCCATGTCTCGTCACCAGGGGGCAGAAGTAACTATCGCACAAAACAACAATGACGTCTGACGTCTCCCGTCTCTCTTGCCTTCCAGTCGGAGTAAGATTATGCCACTACTTCCCAGCCTGGCAAAAGCTAACTCACAGCTTGGAAATTCTATCATTCATAAAACATGGTTTTCGGCCGACACTCCCACACCAACCTCCACTGTCACCCTTCCCCCCTTGGGAATTCTCGCCTCCAACGATACAGTCCTCGGTATAGACCTCGGTATACCAACAGATGTTGCTTGTTTTGACTTCCAGAAAGCGTTAGAGAGTCTGTTGTACACAGCAAATTACTACACAAACTTAAGATGCTCCA
>JAHWFP010108409.1:0-21738 GCA_023313725.1 Lithobius niger
CCCCCACTCAAGTAAACCTACCCCCACTCAAGTAAACCTACCCCCACTCAAGTAAACCTACCCTCACTCAAGTAAACCTACCCTCACTCAAGTAAACCTACCCTCACTCAAGTAAACCTACCCTCACTCAAGTAAATCTCCCACTCAAGGAAACATACCACACCCAAGTGGCGATATGAGGACACACCCCTCCGTGTCGTCATCCAGGATGGACGAGGGTGCAAAAGTGCTTCCTGACGTCATCCAAGATGGCGGCACCCACGAAAATGACGTCAATCAAGATGGCGGTGCCCATGAAAGTTTTCCAAGATACCCACTTTTTTTAATTTCGTCGATCTGGAGGAGGGTGGGAAAGTCCTTTTTTTACTTTTTTGGCATGGTGGAAGTACGGCCATAGCCAAGATAGATCCCAAAAAAATGTCCTTTCGCTACATGAGTTTTATTGATAACTCCGAGTGGGACGTGACGTCATCCAAGGGGCTTCACGAACATTCGCGTTGTAAGAATTCTCGAAAGCTTTCAGAGTGTGAAAATGACTAATTTGGGGGTTCACAAAATTGGATGCTCTTTGAGCTTTCTCATTGTGATAACTTTAAAATGCTTCGAGTCTTGAAAATGACGAATTAGCAATATTAGTAGGGGGATACTTTTTAACTTTCGCATTGTGAGAACTCTCGAATTATCAATATCTCAAAATCTGCTTTTTTCCACACCACGCAGGAGAGGTAGGCGCGTTTTTTTTAATGTGGTAGGCCTAATCCACGTGGCGCGGAGATTATCATAATCTAGTCTCACGAGCTCGTCTTTTTTCCAGTCTAATTTTTCATTCATCCTCTATTTCGTTTTCTAGAATTTTTCTTTTACTAGCAGCTTTTTTTTTCTAGTCTACCCGCTCTCTCCTCCTGTTTCTTGAGCTTGAGCTTTTCTTCGACTAGTGGCTTTTTTCCCTAGTCTAGCCACTCTTTGCTCCTCCGTTTCTTGAGCTTGAGCTTTTCTTTTACTAGCGGCTTTTTCCTTTAGTCTATCCACTCTCTCCTCCTCCATTTCTTGAGCTTGAGCTTTTCTTTTTCTAGTGGCCATTTTCTTTACCTATCTTCTGTCTGTGCTTCTGTTTCCTGCGTGTGGGATATACTCATACTAGCGACTTTGTTCTTCAACCTACGTCTCTCTGCGCCTCAGTTTCTAGCGTGCGAGCTTTTTTCTTGGTGATAGCGTCTTTCTTTCTAATCTCCTTTTTCCACGCCTCACAATCCTCCACTTTTTCCGGCGATTCTCCAATACGGCAAACCTGCGGACGGCCTTCTCGTTCTCCTCGTCTATTTTTGCTTCGGTCAGTACTTGCGCTTCTCGCTCTTCCAACTGGAGGGACAATTTTTCCTCTCCCTCCTCGTCGCTCATCACGTCCACGTCTGAGTCGAAATCGTCTGCGTATTCGTCCTAAGCACCGGTGTTGTAGTGACCGATGGCTAGAGTATCTTCGCTATCATCCAGGATATACCTCTTGTCGTCGTACGGCGAGAGGAGGGATTTCAGTATTCTGACGGTGCTCAGCTCGTAGCCGACGCTGGAAATCTTGGTCCACTTTCCTTCTGCGGAGGTGCTTCGTAGTCGTCGAATGTTTCTTCACGAACGGGCTTTGGATGCCCTTAACCTTCTTGATATTCATTTTTTTCAGAGGTTTAATCGAGTACATTTTTGACCTGAGTCCGATGAACTCTAACATGGGGACACCGCCCATTTCGTCTTTCCTTTTACCCAACACTTGTTTGTTCGTGCTTGAGAAGAGTGGATGATTGGACGGGTAGTTGCTCGTGTCGAAACGGTGTTTGTCAGCGAGCATGTCTCAGTAGATGTCCTCCGTTTCCATTTCGTAGCAGAGGCTGTCCGTGTCCGTGAAAAGGAGTTTGGCACGGTCTTCGTACTTTGGTCGAATGTACTCGTAATGGAATTCGAACATGAAGAGTTCCAGTATGGTAAATCGGAGTAGGTCGGAAGATCGCACAGCGCGCTATGGACGCGGCGATTGAGTTGCACCCAGTTTTTGTTCAGGATCTTGAAGGATTCGGCGTGCGGTTGGGAGGTGTATTTCAGCGCCGTTTCTCATCGGTACACAGATTCACGTCGAGGCGACTTTGCTTATTCTTAATGGTTTTTCCAAACACCGAATTATTCAGCTATTTGAAGTAGTCTTTGGCGAAAGGAGCGGTCGCTTCTTGCCTTTTTGCGATGTAGGATTTCATCCACGGATTTGGTTAAAGGCTAGGACTCTTCTGATACGTTGAAGTACTAGTACGTGCCGGCGGAAGAATTTCAAGTTCCTGTAGTGAAGGATGTACCTCTTCTTGTGCAGAAAGTTCGGGACGAGTTTGGTGTTGGAAGAGGACTTGATCTTGTGGTTCAAATCTTCCACCAGATTCAGAGAAAAAGGGGAAATCAGCTCCTTTCCAATATCGATCTTTTCTGGAGCTAGTGGATAATAATTGTGCACGTCGTGCAACTTTTTGGGGTACTTGAGGTCGACTTCACATATATACCCAATGTCGGCATCATCCGGTAGAATGTCTACGTTCAAAGTTCTGATCACCTCCCTGGTTAGGTAGCGGTACTTGTCGTAGGGGAGATGAGCGCAACATGGCCAAACCGTAGAGGTTGTTCATATCCCAGTCCATTATGTATAGGGAAGGTTTGCTAGGAACGTAAAGAGGAAGGTACTTGTTGGTTTTCGAATGCCTCTTTGCGACTAACAAAACTCCTCCTCTGGTGCCAGAAGATACAAGATTGTGTTTCCCGGCGTGCGTGAATAACTCCAATTCGGGCTCCTGCATCCTAAGAAGAGCTGCCCAACTGAACCCTGGAGTGGAAATGTAATATCATGGGTCCAGGTGGTTGTTTTCGAGGCACAATTTCCAGAAATCTTCAAAGACGACGGCGAGCAGGAAATCGTCGGTCATTTGGTATATCTCGTGGCCGGTTCGGAATACCTTCGATTTCATTCCATTCTCAGCCAGAGGTTAAGCGCCCGCACATACTCGTTTCCCACCAACATCCCGTCTTTCAACCGGGAGTAAAACGAGTGTCTCGACAGCAGATCTTGTTCGTCGAAAACGGACATGTCGCTTGTGTATTCGTACGGGTAAACGCCCTTCTGCGTTAAAAGGTTCAGCGCCCTTTCCCGGGTGCAGATTTCAATCCAGAGTCTGTCGCTGCCTCGAGGATAGGGAAACCGCTATTGTCGTTCTTGCAGTTCTTCACTTGAGTATCCAGAGAAGCATTTAAGAAGTTGATGCTATCTATAAAACGATCTTGGTGATCTTGTGATCTTGCTGACATCCTTAATTGTTATGTGAAACCATTGCCGGTGTTATGGTGTTGCAAGCGATAACATCTACTCTGCCCGGAAACTTGTGGACTGCAGGTACTAGAAGGTGCAGGACGTGGAACAAGACGGGAATGGTTTTTCTTTCTTGAGCAGTAAGATTACAGTTTGGATGAGCAGCTCTGTATTTCCCGCTGATGTGGCCATGATCCCTCACCTTATTGTCGACGAGCCGTACTTCCCCGTCAATATTTGCTTTCTGGTGGTAGCACTTTTTGAAGGTTTTCCTACAATAATGATAAAACGGGAGCATTCTTGAAATCGGTTTCTTCAGACGGGGTGAAGTGGAGGGGTTTTGCATTTTTCAGTAGGTTCGCGTAATATCGAGCTTCTTCTTCCATACATCTATAAAATATGTCGACCGCGTCTTCGCCCAAATGATACTTGTGATGTATAATCTTCCCGTCACGTCCCACCAAGACGTAGCCGAAACTGCAAGGAAGGTGTTGATGGATTTCGGTGGTTGAACTAGTCGAAGCATACGGTTGAACGGTTTAAACTGGGCGAAGGAGGTATTCAAAATCGGCGTATAAGATGTGAGGGAAAGGGATTTTGACGGCTAAAGTGTTTGAATGCGAGAGTTTTCTCCTTACTTCTTGAATCTAAGAGCTTGAACGGGGTTAATTTTGATGCATTTTTTCCTATGGACCAGGAGCATCCATTCTCCTCAGAAACCGGCGAAACAGTTCCTACAATAGAACTTGGCGTGGCAGCACGAACCTCGATAACGTAGAAAAGCAGCTATATCGGTAATGGCGCAGTAATGAATGTTTAAAGTTGCTGAATCATCATTGTCGTCGTCATACAAATAGAGAAGGTCGATCAGAAGTCTGTCCAAGATTTTAGAGATGCGAAGCGGGTGTACCTCCTCTTCGTGGCTATAACCGATGATATTGATCGAAAGATCATTCGCCTTTTCAAACTTGTCGATTTCGGCGATATTAGTAGGGTAGGACAGCGTGGAAGTATCGAGCATATCCTCAAACTCGCAGTAATCATCCGGGTCGACGGTGTCCAACTGCAAGCCCGCGGCTATTACGGAATACAGAAAGCATTTGTAATCGACTAAATTTTAGACGTTCACTATCGCGTTCTTCTTGCCAGCGAGCGCTTTTGGAAGAGGGATGTACGACGATGCTCGCAGCGTCTTATACCTCGACACACTGATTAATAGGTTATGGATGCGAGATATAACCCAGCTGCTGCTCGGCAAAAGCATCGATGGAATCTTGAATTTTTTCAAAAGCCTCATCCAGCAGAGCGGGAATGTCATTGGGATTGTGTATTTCAGAATATCTCGACCAGAATCCCACTTTAAAGAATGCTCCGTCCCTAGCAAACTCTATGCCCAAGCTGATCTGGGCTTTGCAGTTTACAAGTTGGCGTAAACAAACTTCTAGCATCGCCTGCAGTGCCACACGTATAGATAGCAGGAATTGAAGTGGATCACCGATGACACAATTCTTCCACTAAGGGCATCTCGTATTGCCGGTGGCCCAATACTTCATCTCAAGATGGGTTAACTGACTCTTGATAAAGTCAGGTAGCCTGTCGTGGAAGCAATCACATTCATCCGCATCAAATGGGTGATGGAACCATGTTCCCACAGCTCGGCTTGTGATGGGAAAAGGCTAGCACAGTACATACACGTGAAAGTTTTCTCAGCCATTGTGAGACAATCTCTTAAGGAAAAAAGTTGAGGAAGGGAAGAAAAAAATGAGGAAGGAAAGGGTAGAAATTTAATTTTTTTTAAATGTTTATTGCATCGAAATATTTTCACATGGAAAAAAAGGAAGAACATTTATTTGAGATTGCTAATGTTGTCCGTCCAGCTGTTGTACTTGGTGTCATAGCCCTTCCACTTAACAAAGTAAAGCATTTTCCCATCTTTTCCTTTCTGTTCGGAACCAGAGTTTTTTGAAGTTCTGGTTCATAAAAACCTCCGAGCACCAGTTCACACGCCTCGTCTTTCAAAAGATAAGTAACCGGCTCGGTTTTTTGCACTTTACGAAACGTGAAAACTTCGTTAGTAAAATTTTGCAAGTAAAATTTTGCAAATAACCTCTATCGAAAATTTTCTTAACTTCAGAAATCCTGACTTTATTTCCTACGGCAAATTTGGATTTGTTCAATAACTGTTTAGTACTAGTTCTTCTCAGCAACGGTTCGTGACGTTTGGTTACTTCCCTCGGTTTAACTTTTATGGCAGAATGAACCGTGTTATTGTAATTGGAAACTAACTCGTCGATAATGTGCATCCACTCATAAGTCCCTTGCCTTGTGAATCTTTTCCACATTCGAGTTTTTATGGTTCTGTTGAAACGTTCTACCATGCTCGGTTTCTTAGAGTACGTAGAGTACATGTTGATGTTATGACGCCCAAGTAGGGCTTTGAAGTCTCTGTGGTAGAACTCACTACCTAAATCGACTTGTAAATTTGACTTGAAAGCTTTGGTAACATCTATGCCAGATTTAGATTTGATGGGAATGGCCCAAGTGAACCCTTTATATTGGTTAGCGAAAGGTATCATTTCGACTTAAGTCATTTTGGCGTAAGTCAGCCTGCCATAGATCGTTCAGGCTCAGTACAATCACTTTCCGTCTCGGAAACTTTTTCCGGGTTGGTTTGTGAAGTTCTTTTACGAGTTGATCCAATTTTTTTAATTTCCCATTCCGAACTTTAGTTTTGTTTTCATGATTTTCTTATCGATCGAAGCGGCAAGCTTTTCCCTCCACGCCAGAGTAGGATCATCTCTCACTCTTTGAGCTTTGGAAATTAGGACTTCACATCGGTGGCGTGCCGATCCTTTAAGTCCTTTAAGTTCTTTGCACGCTTCGTCTAGTTTACTAATTCCCGGTCTCCTCGAGCCAATCTTTTTTCAAGTTTAGTTCCCGGACCGCAGTATTGGTAGCCCAGCAAATGCATTTCGAGAGCTAACTTATCTACGAGTTTGTTTACGATTCCTTTCCCAGACTTGATAAAGGAAGCTCTTTTCGTCCCGAACACTTTGAAAAATACAACCTGCATCTGCCTGTTATTTTTTGATGTAATGATAACGGACGGCTCGGGCCCGTTAGAAGTTCGACGTTTACATTTGACGCAGTACCTCATCTTGATATTTTTTGATTCCATGGTTCTTTGTTTTATATAAGATTTTTTTAACCTAAACCTAAATTTTGATAAGCCACCCTTTATTTCCGAGCAGTTATGATTTGTCTTTGCTGCATTTCTGATAAAATTTCGACCATCTGGTTTCTATGCCCGTCTAAACTAGATTTGTACAAAAGTCTCAGTCTTTTAATCAAATCATTCGTATTATCATAATTTTTATAAGCGACTCTGCTACCTGCTTTTTTAACCATACCCGTACCCGTTTTCTTCATGTCTTCCCAACTTACAATAACATTCCTGTATTTGGCGCTATGGTTAGATTTAGTTTTGTTATTTTTTGGGGTCCTTGTTCTGATAAATAACGTGCGAGTATTGTTTAACATGGCCGCGTAAGCGCCTTTAACTTCCGGCGCGAGCGTAGTTTGTTTCAAATTTTTGAAAACTAGCAAAGTTCAAAGCCCGCGTCTTCCCGCGTATTGCTCCCCCTCGACCACTACATCATTCTCAAAGATTTTAACGACTTTATTACCAAAGGTTAGCTCACCTTTTTTCTTATTATACTGTAACCCGAATACTGGGTCATTGTCTTGTGGATTTTCGAAAAATTTGATCAAGAAATATTTAGCTGCGTATCCGATATTCTGACCAGGTAACAAACTATCGAGGGACCATAGAGTGACTATGTTAGGGAGTTCCGGCGGAGTAGAAATGCACCTTGCTTGCGCCGCGGAATATGTAGGAGTTTAGGACCAGTGCTCGTAGTTGCGTATTCTGTTTTGGACTCGGGAGGAATTCGCATCATAGGAGCTTGAGCAGCTGGAGTTGAATATTTGGCGCGACTGAAATCAAGAAGGGTTGTCAATGTCTTTTCACTATGAGTAACGGCTTCGGAAGGGGACAGTGATAAGCCCAATGATTTGTAGTCATCCTCGTCACTTTCTTCCTCTTTGAAAGCTTTAATATGCGTAGTTGTTTTTAATCGGGATAGTTTGCGTGACTGCGCCGAGGACCGTCTCAGTTTCAGGGTGCTTAATACTAAAATTTTTATATTAAAAAATTCTTGTAGCAATTCTTCTTGTTCTCTTTCACCCAAACGTTTATTTCAAAACATCTTTTGAATTTCTCGTTTTGTTTCCATTCTTTTGTTTAATAAGCAAAAATGAACGTTTAAATCTCCCCTCGTTTAATGTTTTGTTAATCGATAAAAACCCGTAAGGTTTTTTCCAACAATTTTGACATGTTTTAAAGTCCAAAAATTCCATGTCGAGTCCAACGTGATATTCATAAACGTGTTTCAAATTTAACTCATCCACTGGAAAAAGAATTATTAAATTTGCATTGTCTCTAACCACGTGTTTAGGCATTTTCGTGTAGGACTGACTGCAATAAAAAACATCAGCGTTCGAATGACGCCCTTGAGCTAAGTAACGTTCGATGTTTATTTGCTTGACCAAATGGCAATCGTCAAAAACTATCAGGTTTCGATAATTTGGGTCCAGTTCTTTGGGTGGAATTAAATCAATTTGAGAATCATGAAAAAAGCGACATTCCGTCCTATTTTTTCCTCAATTTCGCCAAACAGACTGCAAAGCTTTGTACTGTAAACAAATAACCGGTTGTAGTCGAGCCATCTTTTGTTACAGATGAAATTAAACAATAAATTAGTTTTTCTGCAACTTGCAGGTCTTATGATTAGACATCTGATATTCGAAGGTAGAAATGGAGGATACGAAAAGTCACAGTTTGTAATTTCCATAGCTTTTTTTTATTTACATATTTTTTTTATTTACAGTCTTCATCTGTAAATTAGTCGTCAGAAACATCCAAATGAGCTACTCTATAGTCTATGTTGCACCATAATTTCACGTTGTTGGGAGAATCATCTGTGACATACACAGCGGTAATTTTCCCGTGACTTCCGTCAAGTTCAAAGCATTGTAAGATGTTAAGTTAAACCAGGGTTTGTCGATAACATTTTTGTTAAGTTTCCCTCTAGTTTTGTGAATGTTCACGTACACCCAAGTATTAAGAGAGCGGTTTGTCTCCTATCGTTCACCTTTTCGCGAAGAGGGGTAACAGGGGTAGGCCGCATGCATAGAATTGGGATAATTGAACGCAGTCAAGGACACGGGTTTTTGCTCATCAAACTCGATCTCTAATTTTTAAAGATGTACCATTTTATATTTTTTTACAGTTTTGGAGTTTCCAGGTCGCTGAGTGAAATCCAGCCTTTATATTTCGATTTTTCGTCCGAAACAGGACTCCCCGGACCCTTTAAATCTTAAAACTGAATGGAAGGAGACAAGGAAAACTTTACACCGTTGTATCTTTGTGCCTTTGTCATTCTTAACTTTCAGCAAGTTTTTTTGCAAGAGATTGGAAAGATTCGTTTGCCAGGATGGCTGAGACATTTTGAGGTTTTTCCTTTTATTATGAGAAATTCTAAAAAAGCGTCATTTAAAAAAATTTCTCGTATTTAAAAAAAAGATGTCGGTCAATAAGTTTGGACAAGCATTGAAAAGGACGAGGGGGGGTGAAGTGATGGGAGTCGGTCCGAGAGGACAGCCGGGACTAGGATACGTTTTAACCCCCAAAAACAACTATGACATGCAAAGCAAGCGTGTAACTAAAGTAGGAGCTGCTATTGAACCTGAAGATGCGGTAAATTATTCTCAAATCGGTACTGCAACGGACGTTCAGAAACTTAAAACTGACTTGCCTCCTGTCATCACTCTTCTCACCGATGAGTAGGCTTCCTCCATTTCTAGTATGGAAAAAAATACGTTGTATGTAGATGATGCTGACGGTAATTTCTACGTGAGGAAGAAGCAAATTAAGGACATAGCTTTTCCCCAGCACGCTGCTGACGTCGCATCAAAAGTGTATGTCGATAGGAATTGTTTATTACAAGACGACCAAAAACTACACTTCAACGCGACGCACAAGCTGATTAGAAATTTAAGCGAACCTACTTTACCGAACGATGCTGTTACTTAGGTATTCATCGAGAGCAATTGCTTGTTGTAAGATGAGCAGAAAGAATACTTTAATGCCATGAACAAACCGATTAGAAATCTAAGCTAACCTACTTTACCGAGTGACGCGGCTACGAAGAAATTTGTGCATGAACCAGTTTCATGCTGATCAGTTTCAGCATGAAAAGCCCTTTGGAAAAAGCGAGCGATTGGTTCGTAAATTCCGGTCCTCTATTGAGCTTCGTCTGTGCGAGTTCAGGTTTAATTCATAAAGCAATTTTCTGCTGCAGCGATCCGAGCGTTGCACTAATTGCTAAATGTAAAATAGGTACATGAAAGGTACAACTGCTAATGAAAGCCCTTTACATTATGAAAATAAGGGGAGAATATTCGACAGCTACCGTTTTCAAAATTCCTCACTTAATTGAAAAAAATTTGCCCATCGCGGTAGAGGCCCCTGTCACGGGTAATTTTCTTTGCTTCTTTTATTGATTAATTTTTTTTTTCGAGCCAGAACCTTCCACTCACTTGTGATGTCACACGAGTTCAGCTGGTATTCTTGCATCGTTTTTTGCCTTTTTTTTATAGCAGATACCACCTCCGCAGTTCCACCCGCCAATCCTCCGATCCCGGCTAAAATCGGTCCTAACAGTGCCAGCAGCAAAAAAAACCGCCTTTCTTTTTTTGTGATCTTGTTTTGAGATTCATTTTCCTGTCCCCACTGAGGAGAGTGAGACAAGTAGTGTCAGATGGAACTGCTGCTCTAAAGTTCAGTTTGACTTGTACATCCACGATTCCAGATTGAAGCCTCTCGGACTGTTTGGTGCAATCCAACACCACGAGAGGATAGGTTTTCTTGAACTGAAGCAAGTCGAAACTCAAGTCGTTGCTGTCGTAGAACAGCTACCTAGATTGCTGCACCATTCTGTACAAGCCGACGTACTCTCCGTAGAAAAATTAGTATTTAAATCAAGAGACGGATATATTTCTGAATTTAGAGTCACGTGAGCATTTTTCCGACTGCAGTGATCGAATAAGCCAGGATTTTTAGCTAGAACTATCCACCTAGGTGTTTCAACAGCGGAAGTAGCCAGAACGCACCAGGTGAAGCTGGTATTTTGAAGGAGCACGCAGCTATCGTAATGCCAGTGCCTAAATCCTAAATCCACTGTTGCTCCATAGTCGATGAGATTTGTAGAGTTTAAGTTTCTGCTCGTCCGAGGCAGTGACATGTGGAACGATCCAGCTGAAGCTATTTAGAACGACTTTACATTTGGCCGCTGCTGCTGCTTTGAAGATGGCGTTCGTATCACTTGCTCTCATGAGTGCGAGCACGTATTTAGTTCCGTAGATTAGCTTGTCGTATTTTCGAAAAATCTCATGACGTGTTTCAAAGGAATGGCGAATGTAAAGCTTCCTTTGGGAGTTGTTTTAACGATGTTGGACGCGTGCCGCTGTTTGTATCCTAAGTTGTCTGTTAGTTCGGCAGTTACTGAAGCCGCACTATCCAGCACCCAGCGCTGGCCGAGCAGAGCTGGTTGCTCCGCCGAGCCGTAGGTGAGCAGTCCCTTCATCAGAGTACCAAACCCCCAGATAATTTAACTCGTCGACTTGTTTATCACCGAGATGGTATTTGATGTTAAAAAACAGGAACATGGCAGCATTAATAATAAGACTAGCTACATCAGCGTCCATGTAAGCCGAGTCATCGTCCTTCAGTAACCTCCCTTTAATCAGGAGGTAGCTGTTGGCAATGTGCAGAAATAAATCTTGGTTTTCAACATGGATTTGGATTTCTAAATTTACGTTGTTGAGAGTGGTGCCAACAATAGGATGGTATTCGTTTTACGTGTAAGACCCTACCAATGAATCTTACAAAGGTTCGTTGATTTCTAAGTAATCTTCTACTACGAATTTGATGAAAGCTTTTCTAGGTGCCAAACCGTTTGTTTTTTATTATTAGAGTTACAATTAAGTCCTTTCCTTTTTTTTTCCAAACACGAGCATGTTTATCCTTTTTTATTTAGATCTCAAATGAAGACGCACCGTGAGCGTCTCGCCATTTAAATCCAACGGCTCGGTCTGTGAAGTGAGCCAACTGATTAACTTTGTAGTAACTGGGAGGTAAATTAAATTATGCGGGACTGATTTTGAAACCGGGCGGTGAATTGGGATAAAAGGAATATAAAGTGGGCTGAGTGTCGTTGTTTAGATACAAATTGCTGACGATATCCACGTGTACGAATATTGTGTTGATGCTCATATGTCGACTGTATTTTGACTGTCTTCTCACGTAGTTGACTAAGTCAAACCCCAAAACTGGAGCCGATCTTATTGCCCGAAAAGAACAAGCTGTAGTTTGGATCAGTAATTATCTAATTTGTTCTTAAAGTGTTTAGATTTGGGAGAATCGTAATGGCATCCTTGCTGTGCCCATTTGCATCTATCGCTGACTTCGGACATTTATTCAAATGTTCGATTTCGTAAGCCCCTGGGGGGACTAACACTTTGTACCAGGAAGCCCCAGCATCGGTCGTGTATTGAATTTCGTTATTTTTTTAGGTGATGTTATGAATGCTGTTGTACGTGTCCAAATTAAGCAGAGCCAATTCGTAATTTTTTTAGAGTCTAAATGAATGAGAGTGTTTAAATTAATTCTCAAATCCGAGTCTTTGCCGGAGAGAACAATTGAACAGGAATCCATGATTTGATATTTTTTACCACTTTTTTCCCCCTCTAAATCTAAAATTAATTAAAAAATGACCTTGAAATTTTGATTCAAGGTCATTTTAAATGAAGTCGCCATTGCCATTTCGAGTCAGGTTACTGGAGTTACCTGACCATGTTATTTTTCATGGGTTTGATCTTGATATTTGAAATAAATGTCATTTTGCCTAATGACCTTTTTTAATAGCCCTTACACTACATCTGCTAAACCATAGGATTACAAAAAAATGGCATCAGTGGATTTTAACCCCACCCCTTCCCCTGAAATTTATTTAGTTTTAGTTAACATTAACAGGTTTTGATTAAACTTACTCAACATTGCATTATGCAGAAGATACACATGGTTTTTGCAATAATTTCACACACGAAATTAATACACACCACCCACATTGCCCAAAGACTAAAATAAAACTACCTCAAATCCCCCCCCCCACTACAATGTACTCAATGATGAACTTACACAAAAACACAAAATGGGTAAAGGATAAAAGTAGTGGGCTGTGTTTTAGTTGATCTGTAAAAAAATATTCCTTTACTTTTAAAAAATAAAAATAATTGGATGATTCTTTTTTTTTTGAAGGATTTACACAGCACAAGTTTTCTATAATTTTTTCTGTATTTAATCATGGTAAAATCCCACATAAGTCAAGAAATAGGCCATATGAAAGGATAAACTCACCCAGAAAGTCACAAGTTGTGTTTCTGGCCAACCAAGAAAGTGTGGAATGAATGAACCATAGAATAATACAGCAACGATCGTGTAGCCTTTTCTTTTGCCAGATGGCTTGCAGAAAATGCGCTTCATTACTTCAAATGAAAGGCAAACACCAACCTGTTTGGTAGCGTGCCAATGCGTGTGGGAAGCTTGTCCTGGTCTAATTATTTTTTTCTTAGAGCTTTAGAAAAATGAGAAAAATAATATGAAATACATATTTTATAGCATGATTTTCGCAGGCATGAAGCATTTTCGTATTTATAAAACTGCAATGATTTATGAGAATCCTCCCCCCCTCCAGTTTTGAGAACCCCCAAAATGTTGCCAATTCGTCATTTTCAAACCTCGAAGCATTTTAAAGTTATCACAATGAGAAAGCTCAAAGATCACCCAATTTTGGGAACCCCCAAATTAGTCATTTTCACACTCTGAAAGCTTTCGAGAGGTATTGCACTTCCAGCATGCCAAAAAAGTAAAAAAAGGACTATCCCACCCTCCTCCAGATCGACGAAATTTAAAAATGTGGGTATCTTGGAAAACTTTCATGTGCACAGCCATCTTGAATGAAGTCACTTCTGTGGGCGCCGCCGTCTTGGATGACATCAGGAAGCACTTCCCACCCTCGTCCAGATGGTCGCCGCCATGGACGTGATGACGTCATGGAGGGGTGTGTCCTCATATCGCCACTTGGGTGTGGTGTGGGTGTGCCACTTGAATGGGAGGAGATTTACTCGAGTGAGGTAGGTTTACTTGAGTGGGGGTAGGTTTCCTTGAGTGGGCGATTTACTTGAGTGAGGGTAGGTTTACTTGAGTGAGGGTAGGTTTACTTGAGTGAGGGTAGGTTTACTTGAGTGAGGGTAGGTTGAGTGAAGTTGCTCATTCATCATCAGCACGCTCCTGAAACGGGGGTAGGTTTACTTGGGTGTTTACTGCTATGCATGATTCATGCAACTTTTCTGCACACGGGGAGAGAGGGGGTGTGTGTCCTCTCGTATCGTAAATCCCCACTACTGACGTTTACATTTGATGCAATATTTCATCTCGAGTTCTTTACGGTTGCTTACGAAATCGAGGATTTGAATAAATTTCTCAAGCCAGCGATAGATTCGAATGGGCACAGCAAGGATGCCATTACGATTCTTCCGAATCTAAACACTAAGAACCAACTTGATAATTACCGAATATATTTTTCGGGTGACAAGAGTTTGGCTCCAGTTTTGGGTTTTGACTTAGTCAACTACGTGAGAAGTCGAGAAGTCAAAATACTGTCTACATTATGAGCATCAACACAATTTTTGTACACGTCGATGTCATTGGCAATTCGTACCTAAATAGCGACACTCAGCCCACTTTATATTCCTTTTATCCCAATTCACCGCCAGGTTTCAAAATCAGAGTCTCCACAGGGTTCAAAATCATAGGAGTCCCAGTTACTACAAAGTTAATTAGAAGTATAAGAGTTTGGCTGAAGTCTCAGACCAACGAGCCATTGGATTTAAATGGTGAGACGCTCACGGTATGACTTCATTTGAGATACAGAAATTAAATTTTTTAAAAAGGATAAAAATGCTCGTGTTTGGAAAAAGAGGAAAAGGACTCTTTCTTAATTATAACTCTAATAATAAAAAAAAACAAATGGCTTGACACATAGAAACAAAGCTTTCATCAAATTCATAACACCCAGAAAATGAGCGTAATAGAAGATTACTTAAAAATCAACAAACCTTTGGTGTACGATTCATCGGTACAGTCTTACACATACCACAAATACAATCCTATTGTTGGCACCAAATCAACAACGGAAATTCAGAAATCCGCATACATGTAGAAAACCAAGATTTATTTCTGCACATTGCAAATAGTTACCTCCTGATTAAAGGGAGGTTTCTGAAGGACGACGACTCGGCTTACACGGACGCTGATTTAGCTAGTCTTATTAATAATGCTCCCATGTTCCGGTTTTCTAACATCAAATAACATCTCGGTGATAAACAAGACGAGTTAAATAATCCGGGTTCGGTACTCCGATGAAGTGACTGCTCACCTACGGCTCGACGGATTACCAGCTCTGCTCAGCCAGTGCTGGGCACTGGATAGTGCTACTTCAGTTGCTGCTGAACTAACAGACAACTTGGGATACAAACAGCGGCACGCGTCCATCATTGAAACAACTCCCAAGGGAAGCTTTACATTAGCCATCCCTCTAAACACGCTATGGAATTTTTCGAAAATCAAAGCAATGGCAGCGGCCATTGGCAAAGTTGTTCTAAAAAGCATCAGCTGGATGGTTCCACATGTCACTGCCTCGGACGAGCAGAAACAAACTCTACAATCTCATCGACCACGGAGCCACCGTGGATTTAGGATTTAGGCACTGGCATTACGATATCTGCATGCTCCATCAAAATACCAGCTTCACCTGATGCGTGCTGACTATTTCAGCTGTTGAAAAACCTACGTGGATAGTTCTAGCTTTTCAAACAAACAGGCAGGACTCTTTAGTTAAAAATCCTGGCGTGGTCGATCACTGCAGTCTGCAAGAGGCTTACGTGATTCAGAAAGATATCCGTTTCTCGATTTGAACGCAAATTATGCTACTGGAGGGTACGTCGGCTTGTACAGAATGGCACAGAAATTTAGGCAGCTGTGCTACGACACCAACGACTTGAGTTTCGACTTGCTTCTGTTCAAGAAAGCCTATCCTCTCGTGGTGTTGGATTGCTCCAAACAGAGAGGCTTCAATCGGGAATCGTAGATGTACAAGTCCGACTGAAATTTAGAGCAGCAGTGACAGCTAACACTACTTGTCATGCTCTGTTTAATGGAGACAGGTAAATGAATCTTAAGTTGGACAGAGGCAAAGTCGAAGTTGTTTATTAAATAATAACGATAATAATAAAAAAGATATGGAGCTCAAAACAAGATCACGAAAAAAAAGGCGGCTTTTTGCCGTTGGACCGATTTTAGCTGGAATTGGAGGATTGGTGGGTAGAACAGCAAGAGTGGTATCTGCCGAAAAAAGTCACAAAATGACGCAAAAAAAATAAGCGAAAAAAATTACCCCATGGCAGGGGTCTTTACTAAAGACCACCCAAGGTTTAATCGACTTTTAATAAACCTTTAACAAAGGATTTAAATGGGTTGGCTAGAGTAATAAAAATTCCAAAATTCAGAGGTACTTTTAGTAAAGACACGCTTCCCTTAAACTTTGTCCTACTGATGAAAACGGAATAGTAAACTTGGAAGATTTCCACGATGGAGACGGAAGTCACTGGGTAGCCTATTGCACCGTTTCAAGAGAACCTTGTTACTTCAATAGTTTTGGCAACAATGGTCCTCCCCGGTCTGTGGCAAACTACTTGGGACCGGGAATGAAATACAAATACGAACGCGTACAAAACTGACTAGATTTGGTGCGGTCACTTTTGCTGATTTTTTTTGAGCACCTTCTCTATGAAGCTGTTTTAGATAGGATTTGATGAGTCATCTAATGAATAGTTACGTGCAAATCTAACTGGAAATAAACGTTTTGTGGGTGAAACTCTTTGAATTCCCCTTCCGCGATGGGCAAATCCTTTTCTATTACGTAAGGAATTTCGAAAACGGAAACTGTTGAATGCTCGTCCTTTAATTTAGTAATGTAAAGGGCTCTCCTACCTATTTTACATTTAGCAACTACTGCAATGCTCGGATCACTGCAGTATAAAATTGCTTTACAAAATAAACCAGAACTTGTACACACGAAGCTCAAGAGATGACCGGAATTATTGAACCAATCGCTCCCTTTTTCCATTGGGCGTTTCATGCTGAAACTGATCACCATGAAACTGTTCTCATGCACAAATTTCTTCGTAGCCGCATCACTCGGCAAAGTTGGTTCGCTTAGGTTTCTAATCTGTTTGTTTGCGGCATTAAAGTGTTCTTTCCGATTACTTGTAACAAGCAATTATTGTCGACAAATACCATAGTAACATCATCATTTGCCAAAGTAGGATTGCTTAAATTTCTAATCTGCTTGTGGTTTGCATTGAAGTATAATTTTTTGGTTGTCCTGTAATAAGCAATTTCTGTTAACGTATACTTTTGTTGCCATATCAGCAGCATGTCGGGGAAAAGCAATGTCCTTAATTTGCTTCTGCTTGGCGTAAAAATTCCCGTTAACCTCATCTAAGTATTAACACATTTTGTTTGATGCTAGATATGGCGGAAGCCAGCTGAGAAGAGTAATGGCAGGAGGCAAGTCAGTTTTGAAGTTTCTGAACGTCCGTTGCCAGAGTACCAATCAGAGAATAATTTACCGCGTCTTCAGAGTTTATACCTGCTCCAACTTTAGTTAAATGCTTGCTTTGCATGTCGTAGCTGTTTTCTGGGGTTAAAACATACCCTAGTCCAGGCTGTCACCCTCAGACCGACTCCCCTCCCCCTCTCATCCTTTTCAACGGTTGTCCAAACTTATTAACAGACATCTTTTTTAAATATATGAATCTCCCCCCCCCCCGAAAAAAAAAATGCGCACGGTGACTGAGTAAGATATGAAAGCAAAACAACATGCATTAAAGACCTTGTTTGTGAGAATACAAGTTGCAATAATTTCAAAAAAGAAAAGAGAAAAATTGTCCTAACAGGGACTAGAACCCAGAACATACGGGTACTATTAATACCCCGACTTAGTAAGCGGCTGTTCTGGGTTCAAGTTCCAACTGTTGCAATTGTATTTTCTTTCTTTTTTTTTTGATTATTGTACCTCTTATTCTCACAAACTGGATGTTTAATGAAGACGTTCGAATCGGATGCTCAACAGGATAACCCCCCTCCCAAAAAAAGGAATAACATCAACGTGTCTCAACCAACCTGGCAAACAAATCTATTGCAAAAAAAATTTCTGAAAATTAAAGATGATAAAGGAAAAAAAATTAACGATGGTTTAAAGTATAACTTGTCTCCTTCCATACAGTTTAATGATTTAAAGGGCACGGGAATTCCCTTTTCCAATGAGAATCGAAATATAAAGGTGGATTTTGCCCAGCGAACCGGAAACTAAAATTATTGAAAACTCTTAAATGTTACATCTGTAAAAAACTAGAGATCGAGTGTGAATATCAGAAACCAGTTTCCTTGACCATGTTCAGTTATCCTAATTCTACGCACACAGCTGCACCCTGTTATTCCTCTGCGAAAAGGCGAGCGACTGCGATAAACTGCTATGTCTTAGAACTTGGGTTTACAAAAATATACACAAAACAAAAGGTAAACGTAACAAAAACGTAATAGATAAACCGTGGTTTCACTTACCATCTTACGGTGCTTTAAACTTGACAGAAGTTACCGGGAGAATTAATGCAGTATACGTTACCAATGATTCTCCCGGTAATGTGAAATTGTGGTCCACCGTTGAATATGGAGTGGTACATCCAGACATCTCCAGCGGCAAGTTTTCAGATGAAGACTTTATGAGTTTATAGTTATCTCTGTAAGCATTAAAAAATGTGCAAATAAAAAACGTGATGGAAATTAAAAACTGACTTTTTTTGTACCCAAGAAAGAACCAAAAAATCACCAATTCTTACCTACAAATATCAGATGTCTAATTATAGGGCCCGCAAATTGTGGAAAAACCAATTTACTGGTTACTTTAATCTGTAACAAACGATGGTTGGATTATGACAGATTATTTATTTACAGTAAAACTTTGTGTCAACCAAAGTACAAAGCATTGCAGTCTATATTTGCCTAAATCGAGGAAAAAATTGGAAGGGATGTTGCAGTTTTTCACGGTTCTCAAATAGATTTAATTCCGCCCGAAGAACTGGACCCAAAATTTAGAATCCTTAATTCTGTTGACGACTGCCTTTTAGATAAACAAAAAAAATATAGAGCGCTACTTTGCCCAAGGACGCCATTCGAACGCCGATGTTTTTTATTGCAGTCAGTCCTACACGAGAATTCCTAAACAAGTGGTTAGGGACAATGCAAATTTAATAATTCTTTTTCCGGTAGATGAGTTAAATTTGAAACACGCTTACGAAAATCATGTTGGCCCCAACATGGAATTTTCAGAGTTTAAAACGTTGTGTCAAAATTGTTGGAAAAGGCCTTACGGATTTTTATCAGTTAACAAAATGTTAAACAAGGGGAGATATAAACGTTCATTTTTACCTATTAAACAAAAGAATGGAGACAAAATGAGAAATCACAAAACCTCAAAAACGTTTAACTAAAGAATTTTTAAATCGCCGTTTGGGAAGAGAGGGAGCAACAAGAATCACTACAAGAATTATTTTAACCTATAGTAAGCATCCTGAAACCGAGGCCAGTTTTGGGTGCAACCACGCAAACTATGCCGATTAAAAACACTCTAGCCACGCAAACTAACCCGATTAAAAAAAACTCTAGCCACGCAAACTACGCCGATTAAATTTTACAAAGCAGAAGAAAGTGACCAAGATTATAGTGACGGAGATGACTACGAATCACTGGCTCTATCACCCTCCCCTGTTCCTAGTCAGAAAACATTACCAGCTTCTCTTGATTACAGCCTAGCCCAATATTCAAGTCCGGCTGTAACTCCTATAATACGAATTCCACCCCACTCCAAAACTGAATACGCGACTATGAGCACTGGTCCTAAACTCACCCCTACATATTCCGCGGTGAAAACAAGACGCATTTCTACCCCGCCTGAGCTCCCTAATATCACCACGCTAAGGTTCCTCGAGAGTTTGTTACCTGGTCAAAATATTGGAGACACTGCTAAATATTTCTTGGTAAAATTTTTCGAAAATCCTACAGACACTGACCCTGTATTCGGGCTACAATATGATAAGAAAAAAGATGAGCTGATGTTCGGTTATAAAACGGTTTAAAATTTTCGAAAATGACATTGTTGTCTAAAACCAACAATACGTAGGAAGACACGGTTTGTGGAATTTGCTAGTATACAAAGAACTATAAGACACTTCCATCGCGCCGGAAGTTAAAGCAGCTTACGCGGCCATGTTAAAATATACTAACGCTATTTATTATAACAACAACCCTAGTACTCATAAACAAAAATCTAATCGGAGCACCAAGTACTGGTCTGTTGTCGCTTCTATGTGGGAGGACCTCAAGAAACAAGGGACTGGCCTGGTTAAAAAAGTAGCTAGCAGAGAGGATTATAAATATTACGGGAATAATAATACTGCCATTAATACTCAGAAAACAGTTTTTTATTCTTTTAGTAGGGAAAAGAAATTCTTCGGTGAGCTTGTATCGAGACCTTAGAATTCTAGAATAAGTACTGTGCTGTATTAATACGTGATAGTTATAATTATGTCTTTGCTCGTATGTTCATCTCCTAACTTATGGAGAGGATTATAATATAAAGGGAACCGCTTGATAAAGAGACTCAGGCTTTTGTATAAATCCACTCTAGCAGGCCATGACGGGTATCGAAACGAGATGATTGAAATTTTATCAGAAATGCGGCAAAGGCAAATTATAAGTGACTACCAAAAAAACAGTGACTTATCTAAATTTGGGGTTAGGTTGAATCAATCAAGAAACAGCTTTTTCTGGCTTACCTGTCTGGTGAAATTCGAGCCAAAGCAACTGACTTTACATGTTAACCATTACTTTTAACATAACATGTAAAATTACAAACATCTTCCACCTCCCACTCTCTAGGAAAAACTGGCTTACATGTCTGAAATTCGAATCAAAAGCAACTGACTTTATGTGTTGACCATTACTTTTAACATAACATGTAAAATTACAAACATCCCCTCCCCTATTTTCCCTACAGCAGTGATTTATTTCTTGTAGTTGTGCAACCGCCTCAAAAATGCATTAAATACTTGTAAGTTGCCTTTTACAAAAATTAGTATTTTTAGTCCTTTCTGACATTTTGGAAGAAAGGCAGTCCTGTACACAATACAAACCACCTAAGAAACAGGCAGGGGGGACTTAACATTCAAAGTTATAACTAAGTGTGCTGCACTCCCAGCCGAATCCATGGCATCAGAAGGAGAGAAGGCCAATTTTGCAAAGTTTATTCCAATCGGAAATTCCTAGGATCTTTTACATGCCACAATCGACATGAGCACGAGGCATCACAGGGCCCTTCTTTTCCCGAAAATGCCATGGCCGGCTGAGGTCAGGATCAACCCAGGATCTCTTGCACCTGAAATAGTCATGCTAACCATTAGGCTACCTTGCTAAGGTATAGCAGTAACTTTTTATAAATTGTAAAATTAAACGGCAACACTTACAGCCGATTTCTTATATAGCACACAAAAATTCGTGTCCCCTCTCCCCTTGGAAAAGTTAGGAGATGAACATACGAGCAAAGACATAATTATAACTATCACGTATTAATACAGCACAGTACTTTTTCTAGAATTCTAAGGTCTCGATACAAGCTCACCAAAGAATTTCTTTTCCCTACTAAAAGAATAAAAAACTGTTTTCTGAGTATTAATGGCAGTGATAAAACTCGGCAGTAATCATTCATTCTTGTAGGTACTCAATTTAAAATAGTTCTGAGCACACATGTCGTGCATTAAATACCTAGAGCAGGAATTATGGGCTTAATTTATAATGACAGTTATAGACTGAAAGGCTGGTATGATGTATGCACTTTAATTATACAAATAATAGTCTAGGAGAGTATTTTTACGGAAATATACAGGTTGATCCACAAAAAACTGATGACCCACAATTTTCTAAGTCTTAACTTTTCTAGTTAACACCCCTCAGACCAGGAGAAAATCCAAATCTAATGGCAACGGAAAATCTTCTGGTACTACGGTGTGCTAACTAGAAAAGTTAGACTTAGAAAATTTTGGGTCGTCAT
>JAHWFP010108423.1:0-10063 GCA_023313725.1 Lithobius niger
GTTGCAGAAGGGGGAAGTTGTGAAACAGCATAGTTGGATCGGAGTAGCGGTCAGCATTAGCAAGCTTACGCGCCTGCTCGAGCGTTTGATTTGGAAATGAAAGAGCGTTTGCCTGAGCCTGACGATGTCACGGGCGGGCCAAGTAGACTGTCCACGCGCACTGCTTTGCTCATGAACTGGCGTACGCGCCGAGCGTCACGCGTACGCGTCGAAATCCATATTATAAATGGGGCCTTAGGCCTAATCGTAGCCATGCCGTAGTTTTAGCCAGAGTTGGCTGTCGGTATATTCCTTTGCTACTGACAAGACACGTCTTACCGTTCTCTGTGATTTTCCAGTGGCAAAGCTGGTCTCTTGAATTTGTTGTTTCAGCATCCGTGTTGTTTCCTGAGCCTCTATGTATTTGAAAACATTGCAAATAATCTCCCTAGCCCGGCGTCGGGAAAACGATGAAGCGAGAGATAAGGTCGCCATGTAGGTTCGTCTGCTCGAAGAGAAACTTCTACCTGGAGTGATCAAACCATTTTCCAAAAATCCGCGCGAGTGGCCAACCAGAATCCAAAATTTTATAGATCATACTCGTTTCGGTGCCGCGGCATATGACACATCGTACGAATGCTAAGAGGTAAACAAACACTGGAGCCGATGACTGCACGCTATGATATTAAACGACTCCTGTCTGTTGCTGCAGTAAAATACCCACATGTTAGTTTTATTTGAACAAAGTTGAGCAAATAAAAGATTCTGGGGTCTTTATTCTGTATTGATGTCGAAATTTACGACCTATCGTTGATTTTAATTTATTAGTGATTTCAAGCATGCTTAGGGACCGGTCATTATGTATCTCTAGGGGGAGGAAGGTATGGCGTATTACCCTCCCCCCCCCCCTCCCAACATTTTTCGGACAGTAAGTTTAAGACCGTGCGATCGATCTCATTTTATTCTCCCGACCGTAATTTTTCCCCCTTGCAGCCTAATTTGTGACTTCAGGTTTTAGTATTAATGCGGGCATCAAACACGGCGTTACTGTACAGAAACAGCTAAAACAAAAGGCATAAAACTTGGTCCGTTTTAAGTGTACCATAAAAAAAAGGAAGGTTCTCCCGACCGACCCAAGTTGTGATTTAATTGGTAGTGCAGCTGAACGTTTTTCTCTTAGGCTTTATGTCTGCTATGACAATTTACGGCTGAAACTCAATCCGCAACTTAATTTCTTCTCTGACTTTGGTTTTGTCCATCATCGTGTCAGGATCCAGACTGCCCTACCCCAGCCCTTCTTTCCTAGTTTCTTGAGGTAAACATAGGATAAACCTAATTGTCGTTCCAATTCTCGTTTTGTCCTTTTCTTTACCGATTAGGTGGCAAATATAATTGGTGGAATCAACAATTATAGAGTTCTTGGTGGAATAGATAAATGCGTTTATCACTCGTCATTTCTCCTGATAAGTTCAGAACAAGGTAAACTGGGATTGAAGCAGCGTGCCATGAGGGCAGCAGCTACTCTCTCACTTGGCTTTATTTCTCCGGGTTCGAGTCTTGCAAATAAAATCAAAGAGCGGTAAATCGACCCGGAGTAAGTAATGAATAGTTTTGAAAGTAAGATGAGATTAGCCTTCGGACATGTACACTGGAGGGTGTGGAGTTTGCGTCCTTTCAGGCGAACGTTTTGTGTATCTCCTCTGGACCGCTTCAATTTTGTCGAAATCTTTCAAAAGGCTTGTTGACCAAATCTGGTTTGCATACTCCAGAACTAGGCGAGCAAAGACTTTAAAGGCCAAAATTTTGGTGTCAGAGTTCCTTGAGTTAAAGCAGAGTTGAAAGATTGCAGGTCTGCGATTGGAGGTAGTAGCGATGTGATGACAATGTGCCCAAAGCACCTACAAACATGGGAGTAGGACCAAATGAAAGATAATTAAATTGCGCTTTGGTTAGTCCTATTTTCATCTCTGTAGCTTGATACTATAACCCTCAAATATAGGAAAAACCATGAAAAATAACGTCAAAGTTTATTTAAAACTCTCATGGTGTTTGTTGATGATGTCATAGTTTGTTCATGCAAATCTCCTCGAGCGAAGTTAGACGATACCACCGAGCGAGCGAAGCGAGCAATGTCGCTAGATTAACCTTAAAAGTATACAGACTTGAATTAACAATTTAAATCAGTTACTAATAAGAATGCTGATCAGGTAAGAAACCGCTGAGGAAGTTTGCACTTGGCGATTTACTCCCTGATTATGCCATTGCTGATCATCACGAAATCGATATCCGGCGATAATCATCAGTTATCCCACTTCTGGTTGGAAACGTAGTGGCAATTGTACACCATAATCCCTTCTATTATCAGATGCCTGAATAGGGATAACTCTGATATATCCTTGCCTTATTCAGACATATGCTGGTAGAAAGGATTACGATGTTGGCAATTGCCACTCCGTTTCCAAGTGCGACTTAAGTGGGCGTGATCGTTGCGCGGCAGGAACCATTGAGGAGGGTACCAGCATGTATGGCTCTAGCCCCAGAATGGATGTAAGGTCATGGCCAGTTAAGACAGCGACATTTATTCCCGTCATTTAACCATGCTTGGGTGAATTCTTCCCTTTGACAATCACCGCAATGGGCAGAAATCATGTTGAATCTCCAGTAACCTACGGCCATTGCTATGTTTTGTTTAAGTTAGCAGGATTTCCCCGGTCCGTGCCTGTTGGGTCCCGGCTGAAGTTTGGTCCCGGCTGAAGTTTTCGAGGTCGTGAGCCTCACAAAGACACCCACTATGCAGCCGAGATATTTGGGAAAGCTCCGACAAAGAAAAGACAATTCTTCCCAGGACTCCTACAGGAATTATTCCACGTTTGTGTGCCGCATGGACATGGACACAAAATACATTTATAATGAAAGGGGAAAAATCAAACCTGCACCAAAATCACTTTTATAGAACAATCCGTACCCGTATTGAGCGTTATTATTAAATTTTACGCTCGGACGTGCTCAAGATCACTGGAACTTAAACTAAATGTCTTTACTGATATCTTGTCTCTCGTTCGAAATCATTATTTCTACCACTACGTTGTTCAAAATATTTCAGAATCTTCTTAGACTTTGCTATCCCGGTCTAACTTCCAGTGATGGCTGAGCCTTTTGCCACCAGATCTGACACGAGGTTAATTCACTTCACAGATCGCTCTGGACAACGTAGTCGTAGTGGTACAAATTATAACTTCGAACGTGAGAAAAATTATCAATGAAGACGTTCAGCCTGAGTTCCGGTGATTGTCGTAGCACCAAGCATAAAATTTAGTAATACCTTCAATACAGGTTTGGATTATTCTACAAAAGTGCTTTTGGCAAGGGTTTGCGTTCAGCTCTTCCTGTATAAATATACTCTGTATCCATGAGGAGTGCGAGGGACGATGAAGTCCAGTGGCGACTTTCGCCAACTTCTCAGTACCCCTGCACCCTTCTCCACTTTAGTCCTCAACAATCTCATTCGAATATATGCTACTATCACCATGACCTTTGCCTAAAGCCAGGCAGGCCTTATGCCCGACACTTTTTACATTACTGAAGCCACAAACTTAATCACCGGGGCTTCTGCATGCTGCTCACGAGTTACAGTGGCTTTATCACGGAGGCCAGATATAGGCTCAATGCTAGAAAACTATTCATTTTTTAGGCTAGTTACTTTGGCAGGCGAGTTGTTAGACATTCCGTAGCAGAATACAACGTCCATATCCTCAACCTCCTGCTGTCAACAGCAACCAACACCTCTCATGGGGTCTGATGTTCATCTGCACCAAGTTTGCTACCCCGGCGTTTGGTTCATACTACATTGCCAGTTCTGCTCGCAAAAATGGCCCACTGGACACTAACATGTTGTGTTCTGGCTTCAGTTGAGCATACCGGACTTCTTACACATTGAAAGTTTGAAAATAGGTTCAGATCATTTCTGACCCAATGCCTGTAATCTTTCACTTTACCAGAAGAGAATGCGTTATATCCGAGAGTCTGGTACCGTAAAGGAAACTTCATAAGGAACCAGCTACAAGACGGTTCAATTAGTCTTTCACCCCAATACTCAGGTTCTATGATTAATTTCCATGTAAGAATCGCTACAGACTTCCACCAGAGTTTCCTGTGGCTTAGTCCTGATTAAGCATAATTCAACATCTTTCAGATCCCAACGTGCATGCTCTTGCTCATCCTGACCAGCCTCGGGGTTAAGATGGGCTATCAGTGTATGTGCCAGGATGGACCAAACCGTAAGTCGAATGCACCCGCCTGAGTCTTACAGGTTTCGCCGGGAACTTTCCCTGTGACTCATATACATGGTCTGCCTTGCAAGATTCGGTCGGGTGGGCGACCGACCTACTCACCGCAGATTACAAGGACCCATTCTCACTGCTAGTGACTGCTTACCACTTATTTCAACAGCTTGACTGGCTTAGAACACAGAACCTACAATCCGAAGGCAATGACCCACCGGTCACCACCAAGTCTGAAATTACTGGCCACAGCCAGCTCGGTAAACCAGAGGGACACTATTACCACGGCACACTAGCCATGATCAATACAGTATCTTTCCTCGTGGACCCCAACCACTGCCTCGTTGTTGGCCGACCGATGCAAGGTCATCCAGACCCAGCAGCTTTTACTTGGACTACGTGGCCAAGTTGATGGTTGTTTCCCAGTTCTGAGCCTCAAAAACGGCCAAAGATAGATCAACATCAGCCGAATCCAGTTAGCATCCATTGTTTCCCTGACTGCGTTCAAACTTGCCGGGTCTTCAGGATAGTCGACCTCCTATTGTCAAGATTGCATCTACTGTTTTTTTTATTTATTTTTTGCACAATGATCCTTCCGCCGTTTCACATACGGAAACCTTGTTACAACTTTTACTTCCTCAAAATGTCTTGTCTCGATCATTTTCCCAGCATGTCGCAGTGGTCCCTGGATGACCGCCACCACTAGACCAACGACCTCACGTAATCATTCATAAGGAAGTAGTGGATGGTGGTGGTGTGTGCAAAGGGAAGGTACAACGTGATCTCAAGACTCACCTACTTGAACGTCTGTTGAGCGATGGGCACAGAACAGCAATGTGCAGCAATGTGTTAGAGCACAAACACTTTTTCTAGCAAGATGTGTTCCGTAGTTTCAGAGCAAAATATCGGGTGTTCCATGCAACGGGACAAGCATGTCCCCACATCATCGATAAAGACTTTGTTTCCAGGACTTCTTTTGTGTGTGTAGGGGGGCGTGGTTTGGAAGATTGTTTTACGAAATTTGATATATTCAATGTTCGATACATTGCATTCGATACATGGAATCAGCATTAGAATTTATTGAACAACTCAAAAGCTAACCAATGATTCAAATATTAAGAAATTCAAATAGAAAAATCACATTTTTTTTGTTAACCCACAATGTTTTACTAAAATCTGATGATATCGTGCTATATAATGTCTCATTCTAATTTTAATAATTTACCGATAATTGCTTGAGACCAAAATTTTCAAGGACTAATACAGTAAAGGTGGAATGACATACACAAACTTTGCAGATTATAAAATTTGCAACGAATTGCATAATAAATGTCGAAGTTGGACGCTAAATATAAAATATTTGCTAGGAATATACGACTTTTTTGGCAGTTTCATACCCTCCGCTAAAGTCCTTTCTTTGGGGCAAGACCTAGCCAGAGTACATGGAAAGCAACAAAACCTGCTGACTAAATGCAATATTATAGCATTAGTTGTATGAATGCTGTTGCTAACGTATTCCATCTCTTTTGCATTATGCAATTGCGAATTTAGAGTTAATTTATACCTGTAGGCAATCTAATTGCGCCTGTTTGTTATGTCAACCAAAAGTACATACATCTACTCGTTAAGGTCAAAGGGTTTTAACGAGCGTTAACCACACCCGGTCATCTGCCCGACGAAGCCCTAAGGTCCTATGTCTGCAGCACCCAGAATGGATTCCCAGGTCACCCACCCAAGTACCAATCGGGGCCAATGCTGCTTAACTTCGGTGAACTGACGAGAACCGGTGTTTCCAGCATTGCAAGACAGCATCTACTCGTTTGATGGTGTACAAACAATGTGTTGGGCTGTCAACGTCAATGTGGGAAGCTCTGCGTCGTGCTTTTTTGTCGGTTGCAACAATGAATCGCAATAAGTTATTTACTTTACAGTTTTTATGCCCAAGGAGGCAGCGTATCGTCGAAGGCCGAAGACCGAGGATGTCCTTCCTCTGATGGTGTAAAAACTATACAATAAATCACTTATCGCGACCCATTCTTGAAAAAGTATAGCTATAATTGTTTTATTACCATACAACGTCAGTTTTTATGGAGGCAAATGAACGGATCTAACGTATATTTTATAGGTAGATTTGATCATTTCAATACAGTCTTGAGCCAACAATGGATCAATGCATTTTTTAGCATTGGTGTTTACTGGTTTCCTCTCTCATCCATGATACTGCAACAATAGGCACCTTAGAAGTATTTCTTCTGTATTATTGTTTGCATTATAGTTGTTGAATAGAGAGGAACTGTTCGTTCTCTTGTCGAGCCGTGTGTAGCTATTTATAGCTATCTTCTTTAAAACTACTTTTTTACTTTAGCCATGCGATTCATACAAGGGAACGTAAATTTCCGCCCGCCCCCCTCCCAGAAAATTATTTATTTATGTCAATGAAAACTTATCGAATCCAGTTTGCAGTTTGCGCTCATTTATGAACGTATAGTAGGGGCTATAAAAGGGAATGTAAAGTCCCCTCCCATCCCCCACCCCCAGGAACATATTTATGTCAATGAAAACATATTGAATTTTAACCTTTGCAATATGAACTCATTTACGAAAAAATACCATTCGTAGCAAGCGGGAGTGCAGTGAAGACCAGTGTGCAACCATTTAGTTGGAAAAATTTCCATTGATGCTACGACGGGTGTGTGTTTATATTTTCTCAATGCTGTTTCAAATCTATTGCCATCCAACCAGGTGCTACAGCATCGTCCTTTCCAATTTATCACTCGTGGTATTCTTCCAAAAATTATACATTTTCAACTTACAACCGGTATAATTACAACTTATCGCTCGCGGTAGTCATTGTTTTAAATACCCATTTTCAACTTATCATGCGCGCGCTATTACCATTATCGTAACTCTCCGGTTAAATTATTTATACGGATCCTTTACAACAATGAAAATGACAAAGGTATGGTAATAAGTAATGGTTGTAGCATGGAATTTGCAACAATGGGCCGGTATAAGTAATTTAATTCTCACTTTTACTAGAGCAAACTCCGAGGACGCCGCTCTACCGAACGTGTCCACTAAATCGCTTACACCACTATATATTATTCGCAAAACCATGCTATAACTTTCTTGTTACCCTTCGTTCATTTTTCGTAGCAGCACCGCTGAACCGAAATATCGGTGTCGGAAGAAGGAAGAATTTCTCATTTCCTTGTTTTCCGAAAGCTCGAAAAACAATCGAAAGACAATGCTTCAACAGTTTGCTTTGATATGACGTTCCAAGCGTCGTATTGCTACAATTTCCATAGTTCGTCGAAGGGGAAATTCAGAATCAAGCAACAGTCCGCAACCCCGGGGAACGATGCTTTAACAATACGCTTTGACCGTACATGCCACGTGGGATATTGTTACTGAAGTTTGGTTGTAGTCTGACGAGGCAAACCCTTATTTCCCTTGTTCGCTGGATGAGTAATTCGGAATCTGCTATTATAATACCCAACCTCAGGAACCTGCACAAGGAGGAGGAGGAGCAGCCTGCAGCAGCAGCAACCCAACAATTCAAAGTAACGGCTACAATCGTGGCTACAGTTTAAACTAAAGTTTGTTTCATTCTTCCTGCGCTACAATCCTTCCTGGCTACAATCGTGGCTACAATTTGAACTAACGTTTGTCTCGTTCTTCCTGCTCGTGCCAAGTAATTGCTACCGTTCATAACAATACCTGGTGCATTTCTTGCGCATGCTATCTCATTGCTACCGAGCCTAACAATTCTTGGTGCACTATTTCCAATAATCCGAAAGAAGAAAGAATCCGTGCTTCATATAAACGCATATAGTTTTAAACCGAACTAAGCTACGTTAAATTGGCAGCTTTTAACGATATAATGGTCTATTTATTTCGTGGATGCAGGCTTTCAGAGCTGAGCGGAATTGTTTCAAAGTAGGAACAATTAATACCCCAATGTGCCCTCTTCTGTTGTTAAAGATAACACACATGAATTGTTTCAAAGTTGACGAAACAATCACGGAGATGAACATACAGCAGGTGCTTGCATACTGAATGCTGACTTAATCAGTGATAAGATTTTTTTAAGGATTCAATAAAACAATATTTGGGGTTGCGCCAAAATTTCGACGAAATGTCCTGTTAACCTTTAGTTGCATGAATTTCGGACTTTTTTTAAAGGATTATATGAGTCAATCGTGGGATTCGAAGCAGCATTCGCGTTTTTTTGACACGACGACGCTGACCAGTCGGCTAATGCTACTCGCTTTGCTCGGGTCCACGGGACCCCTTCACATAGTTCAAGAGGGGAGGGGAAGAGGGGAGGGGAAGGAGGGATGAGAAGGGGAGATCACAATAAGTGCTTACTGAATGTGTGCATCAAGCAGAAGGGAGAATACGGGCAGGTGCCGGAAGGGGATGGGTGTTTTTTTTTTTTGTGGGGGGGGGGGAACAAACACCCAGGGTGCCGAGGAAGGGCGGGGCGGTATACAAACCCTACACTGCCAGAAGGAGTGCAGTGGATTACAGGGGCAGCCAGAGGACCAGGGACAGAGTTGGGGAAGTGAGTTGGGGGGGGGGAGTCAGAAATTGAACGCACCAGTTACTTTACTAACACAACGAAACACCGGGAGAGGCTAACTCCAGAAAAATTCAATCACCGTGCAGCTTGCACGGGTCCAGCTAGTCAACTAATAATGCTGGCGTTAGAGCTGCTGCAGTTGTTAAAGGAAGTAATGTTGGAGGTGTAGAAAGTAACACTGCGGAAAATTCAAAGTAGTGATCCAAAGCAGTGTCGCATAGGGCCATCCGAGAACCCGGGAATCCCTGGGGAGGTCTCCAAAATATTTATTGAACAATTCACATGAATTCGAATGAACATTGCATTTTAAGTTTCAGGAAAACGTTTCAAATTCACGTAGATTTCTTTAAAACTACTCTTGCTTTCTGGATCCTCCCACACTGCAAGAAGCCCTTGTTTCAAAATAATTTTTTTTAAATTAGAAATGAATTCGTGTGGAAATTGCATCGCTCAGTTGCAGGAAAACGTTTCAAATTCACACCCCTTTCATGGAAAAACGTTAGCTTCACGGGTACATACCCCCACCACACCTTTCCCCCCAAAACAGGAGTCACTTGTTTTAAATCGCATCTCCAAGTTGCAGAAAAACGTTTCAAATTTACGACGATTTCTTTAAAAATACAGTAGCCTCCGTGGCTCGTACCCTCTGGGAAAGCGTACAGTATTTCCCAGTTCCCCTTGCCAAGGCTGCCACCCCCCGTCACCCGGTGCGAGTGTTCCTGTGGCCCCTATAGTACATTCCCGAAGAGGCCCGAACCGTCACAATCCGTACTTGATCCAAAGTGGTATATTGCTTTACAAAGATAGTCAAAATTTTAAGAATTCTTAAAGTGTGCAAAATGAATGTGCAGAATACGTGTGCAGAATAAGTGTGCAAAATAAGTATGCAACCATTGTTGGGCATTGTTGCAACTGTGCGAATACGGAATTTATACAGCATCGTTTTAACAATGGTTGAGATAAAATGGGGTAATAATAATTAATATCAACGTATTCTAAACATCATCATAACCATTAAAAACTTACGGTCGGTCGGTTTGTTTGTTTGTTTATATATACGTCTTCTCCTCCGGAGGTAGGAAGGCTAGAAATGTGAGAAAGGTCTCGAAAGACAGGAAATTACTCCGGATATCGTTTAGGCGTATTTTCGCAGTTCTAGGTAAAAGTTTTCCCCTCGAAAAAACGAAAAATCCCCTTTGGTTTGGACCATTGTTGAAAC
>JAHWFP010108428.1:0-15052 GCA_023313725.1 Lithobius niger
TTTTCTCGACTGTCTTTGCGGAACCGCTACTCACTGACTACGTTTTGTAAATTTTTACAAAAAATAGCATTTAAGTAGCTTTTTAGTTTTAGCTCAAATGAAGAGTGTGTGAAAAAAGTGCAGTTTCAATGGGGGGGGGGGGCGGGGGCGGGAGAAAATGGTCTTTTCCTAGAAGCGTTATTTTCGTGGAAGGAGGTAGACGTTTTATTGGGGCATTTTTCAGGACATCTTTTCCAGGTAGCAAGCAAAAATGACAGTCAAGCTTTGCAAATCTGCCCGCGACCAGTCAACAACAACAGAACAACAACAGCGATCGCTCAACAGAAAGGAGGGAAGCAAAAAGGTGAGTAGGTTAGAGAGGAGAGAGAAGAGGAAAAAATAAAATAGTCGAATGAACATAATTTTTAACTGCTATAGTTACCTCTGGATAGAGGGACAATTTTCCTAAGCAATATCTAGGATCGTTTACATGCCACAATGGACATGAGTATGAGTGGGGAGAGGAAAGAGGAGAAAGGGGGGGGGGGGGCAAGTAATTTGACGACCCGTCTCAATTCAACTATACGTTACCAAGAAAGGGGGGGGGGGAGGGAGCATTGGGGAGAAAATAGGAAGAGGCAGTATTTAATTCCACTATGTGTCTCAAATAAAACAGAATCGAAAGGAAGACAGATTTTTAATTACCTGTAGTAATGAAAGTTCAGGCAGCACCGGGCGAAACCCAAGATAAAAATCGGCCAAACACTGGACGTAAACCGGGAAACCCTTGGCAAAGTCTGGTACTATTGCTAGTAAAATACAAAACTATACATCCGTTTCAAATTCATCATCCTGCTCCACTATGTTATGCCTACAATTTTTTTTTCTCTCACCTTTCTATCCTTAGGGGTCAAACTCTTACTTGAGATGCAGGCAAAAATAAAATTGTTTGGTGGAGAGATGAATCTCCATTCTGTGTAGAATCATCAAAAGGAAACAAATAGAATTCCCGCATGTTGGGTCATTTTTTATAACCACTAGTTGTTCCCAGGCGCAACATACGTCGGTCTAGCGGATTCCCGCTGATTCAACTCGGCTCTAATAGTCAGCATTATTAAAGTAATATTGTGTTTGTTGCTAATTGTTAGAGCTCATATCCGTTGTCATTGTCGGCCGCTCGCCATTTTTCTTTGCTACCGTGCCGAGAATGAACCCGCTCGCCCTCTTGCTGATTGTTCCATGGTACAGCTGATTAGCCAGCATTATTTTAGCTTGCTTTGTTTAATCATGATCCCAGTCTGCTCATTAAGCACAATATATATATATATATATAGATTTTGGAGGTGGCAAAGCATCTTTGTCTCTCTGAGCTGATAGCGCGGGGGTGACTCGATACCCTCAGGATTGAAGCCTTTGGTAGATAGTGAGGAATGCTACTGTTGTCAACAAGCTGTGTTGACATTTTAGCCATCATTTCACTATGGATTTAATAGTCCGACAAAATAAATTTGTATTTGCAAATGAAATACCACAAAGAAGCTACTGCAAGGTTTATTCAGCAATTAGCTATATAAAAACATACACACAACACACACGGTATGATAAATAAAACTGTTACCGTTACGCACAAAATTGCACATATCGTGGATAGTTAGCTTGTAAGAAAACAAAATCAAATTTAAAAATGCCCTTAACTTAAATGGCAATTCGTTCTAATACAACCGGGTTAAAAATGCTATAGCAGCTCAGAGCCTCTAAAAAGTTCTACTCTTTTACCTCCTGAATAAATTTACATCAATAAATAGTATAAATAAATATGGTACCCTCAAAATGCAGTCAAAGGCAAAATGCAACTCGTTTCTTTTCTTGATTACGTTGAATGAGACCACAATCTTGCTTACATGTTCCTTTCTTCTGGTTTTTTGTATTTCATGTTTATGTAATCAAACACATCTTCTTCGGAAGAGACTGGAAGAGCTTCACCGGGAATTCCTAAGTAAGATAAAAGGAGTCGTCACATTAGTCAACCTAAGTTACAAGAGCTTTTTTACTGGACATAGCAAAGGAATTAGAAATTCTATTTCCGGCGCAGCAGCTGCCTAACATTGCAACTGGTCTGCTTGTCGGTTCAAGTCCCTACTTAGAACTAGAAGGGGGAACATCCTTGTAGAGAAAAAATGCCTGCGGGAACCGCTTCAAATAGCGATTTTAGCACATATAACTGAAATAAGTATTTTGCAAATAATAAGAACCATACTGCAATCGGCTCATTTTCAATTGTAGCTTTGTTAATTTTTCTATGGTATTGTAACTTTTCCCTCTTTATTGAAAAGGTAATGTAATTTTCGTACAGGAACAGAATTAAAATCAGGGGGTAGGTGGGGCAGCACACTCCTGTCCAGCACCTCCCCCTCCCCACCATCCAGCCTAACAACTGTATAATCTCAATGCCTCAAAGAGTTTCTTTCCAGAGTGGAAGGAAGTGGGTACATAAAGAACTTTTTTATAGTAATACACTTTATATGCTACTGTACCTGTGCATCCCATCGGTCGGATACAATACTCATTTAGGGTAAAGCCTTGTTCGAGGGCGTGAGTACGCATCGTTTTGTTGAAAATGTCACTTCCGGTGAAGTAAAGAATTCCACAGAAGTACTGATCATGCGGTATTATCCTGAAAAACAAGCAGTTAAACTCATTGAATAATATAAATAGCAAACAAAAAATGACATACATTACTACAGTACACTCTCATCTAGACACACGCTAGTGTGTCGCACCAAGTTAGGCAACAAACATCACATCAATTCGATTGTCAGATTGTAAACTATTGTAGCGCGACGCCATAGCGTCAAGTGTCTTATATCCTGAAGCAGAGTTGGGCACATTTCAGGTACTTGGGTAAAAATAATAATGCGGTACAAAAGCTTAAATTGTGTTGAAATCTAGAGCAATGACCAACCTGACAAAAATTAACTCGTGTAGGAATGCCAGCTAAGCTGCTTTCAATAAAGGCTGTGCCGGTACCACTTTCCCCGATCCAGGTTCGATACCGATGGCTTTTTACCCGATTCCAATGTCAGTACCAGTACTTTGTCCATGTGTAGGTACTGTGCCGATGCCGATACCATGTCGGTGCCAATGCCAATGTCAAACGATAACTTAATAGTCAACACAGTGTTGATACGTTACTAATTTAATGGTGTAACTTACGTAACACTTTCACAAAAGGAATTGTTCGCTAAACATTTTTGTGTTAAGTAAACATTTTAAACTTATAGGCCTACTCCTTTACTGATTTAGTTGAAGGCTAATTTTTAGTGGCGTTGGGAACACTATTCCACATTATTAATGTAAGAAAATGCCGATTCTGGAAAAAACAAGCCGATTACGGTACTTTTTCTGGTACCAGTTCAATACCGGTACCAGTGGTACCTGAAGCTGGTCCCGGTACCAGTATTGGTATCTGCACAGCCTTACTTTCAATGCAAAATCTGACACTCAATAACGTTGCAGACGTTTTACTACTAGTTACTTGCTAGCTAGTCCACTCATCCCCATCTTAAATCCCATAGGGTGATTATTCATCGATACCGAGATAACAGGAAGGCTTCCAGCTATGAAATTGGAAGAATAGGTGCAGTACAATACGAACATTGTACCTTTTATGGTTTGGTGCTGGGGGGTGTAATGGGGATGGCGTGGGAGGGCGCGTAAGTACGAAAATATTGTTGTAACCGTTGTTATTATTGTCGACATCGTCAGTCATTGGACGGCTAAAGTTCAGACAATGACAACGTGTATACTGACGTGTGTGCTTAGACACACACTTGTGTATCACGATAAATCCAAACAATGTTGCCAAAGAAATTGTATCCACGTCCAATGCACTATAAAATAAACAAATCGTAAAAACAAAGCAAAATAAACAAAGCCAAAAACTGGTAAAGAGGCCACCAAGTTGAGAGTGGTTCGGCCCTCCAAAGGAGTGATATCAACAAACCAAACCTAACTAAATAAAACAAATTACAACAAAATTAAAACCAAACCAAAAACCTATAGAGGTGACTAAGTTGAGAATGGTTCAGCCTATAGGCAAAAGGTAGTAGTAGGTAAGTGTTGCAGAAAAAAAAAACTAGTGATATCATATGACAAACCAAAACTGGTAAAAGGAGTCGCCAAGTTCCGAATGGTTCAAGTTTTCATTTAACGTCCAAAGTATTATTCGGTGCGATTAAGTTGGCGAATGTTTTGGTGTGTTGATAGCACTCCTTTGAAGGTCCGAACCATTCGGAACTTGGCGGCCCCTCTTACCAGTTTGGTTTTTGATATGATATAATAAACATCAGTATAAGGAATTTCTGCCAACAGAGAGCAGTTTTAAACTGCTGGTTTTAAAGTGCTCCTAGTCGAATCCATAGCGCCAATTTCGTTAGGGACAATTTTGCTAGGTAATTTTAATTGGAAATGGTTAGGATCTTTTTCGTGCCACAATTGACATGACCAGGAAGACACAAAGCCCTTCTTTTCCTGAAAATGCCAAGGGTTACTGCGATCAGGCTCGAACCTGGCAGACAGTCGTACTAACCATCAGGCCACCTTGCCCTGGTACTGGAAAAAGATAAACCAGAAGCAAAACCCAAAATTGAAACTTTTTATCATTTATGTACACTATCCGAATGCCGTCATTGTATTTAAAAAGGGCTAAACGGAATTCACGTCAGCCCCATCTCCTCAAAAACCAGACAAATTTGTTCAATTATGATCCGAGGAAATTAAAGTACAGCTGTGGGTGAGTTGCAGTGCAGAAGTTTAAAAGGTATTATGCATTATAGAATTTAGTTTTGCCAGTAAAAATGCTAACCTCTAACGAGGTGTTTCAACGCGAAACCGTCGTCCATAGTACACGAAGTGTTATAACGTCAGCGTTACACGTGTGCTCTTCGCAAATTTTAGCAAAAAATGGCAGTGGCGGTGTTGAAAAACTTCGGGGAAACGTGATTCGACGTTTGGTTAGAGGCTACTCAGAAAACTTTGGGATCATTTGGTTTTGTGACGTTATCGCTCTGACTATATAAATTAAAACAAAATTGTATTGTAATATTAAATTGCACTAATTGTGCCCGTGAGCATGCTCCGGGCACTAGTGCAAATTAATATTATGATACAATTACGACATAAAACCATGCTGCGCACCCCCCCCCCCCCCTCGCCTCCCTCCAGGTGTTTGGTCTTTGGTTTTAAATTTATCAAACCGAAGACCGAACATGTGAATGGCTCCCACATATGCCCTCTCCCCCACAATTACTTTAACTCCCAATCCCCACACGCTTGCCCGCCTCCCCCTCCCCTAAAACGTCGCCCCGTGACATTTTCCCTTTGGTGCAGCCCAGGAAAGGTCGCTGGCGTGTGTTTGACTGAAGGCTAAAAAAAACCGTATCACTGAGAAATCCAGCATTCAGTAAGCAAGTAATCCCATGTTTAAGTTAATCCTTTGAAACAATTTACTTCGGTAGGGCGTATTGCCCACCACACACACTTGCCCTGGCACCCTCTCCCGCACTCCCCGAAAACGGCGCCCCGTAACATTTTCCCTTTGGTGCAGCCCCGGAAAAGTAGCATGCGTATGTTTGACTGAAGGCCAAAAAATGTCCTGAGAAATCCAGCATTCAGTAAGCAAGTAACCCTATGTTTAAGTTAATCCTTTGTAACAATTCACCTAGGTACCGTGCACTGCAACTTTGTTGCAAGTAAGGATTGTTGCCGCCCACTTAAAAACAATTCAACTCCTTTCTGGAAGTGAACATTTAGGAAGTAAATGCGCCTTTCCATCGTATCAGGCTGCCAATTTCGAGGCATTTCGAGGAAATTAAGAACCAATCGTCGTTTGGTTTAAAGTTGTCTGGTTTATAGACACGGGTTGTTTTTTTTTTTTTAGCTCCAACGCCGACAATGGCACAATCCACGCGACTAAAACTTTGTTGGCCGCTTTGGTACCTCAACAATACCAAAAAACGAACCCATAAACGGTGCGGCAGGTCTGGTAAGTTGCTCCATCTCTTCGCAGACTTTGGAAAAAGTGTTATAAACCGAACTTGTAGTCCAAGGCCGTCAATAGACAGCGATATGGCAGGTTTGGTAAGTGGCACCATCTGTTCGAAGACGTTGGAAAAGTGTCCCAACCCGAATTTGAAGGCGAATTCCGTCAACAGATGGCACTACAGGGTGGGGTACTTGATTGTACGACGGAATAGCGTGGCCGGTGACTTGGCCGCCTGCTCCGTATTATATATGTACATACAGAAAAACTTAATTATTTATGGCCTCGATTTGAAAAGCGCAGCTCTAGAACGAATAAACACTGCCCAGTAGTAGCGACGGCCGATAAGAATACGGTTGCTTTTATTATCTATCTACAACATTAAAACATACGGCGTGTTAGTTCATTTATACATCTGTGTACACTTTCTGTATATATTTGTATATACTTTCATCCAGTAAAAATAAAGAGAAAGGTGTTGGAAGAGAGTATACTTCGACTTCATGTTGGGCATGTTTTTGTCTTTCGTCGGGCAAGGTTCGATTTGTGACCACGAAAAAAACATTTGGATGCCGGGAAGGGAAACTGAGTAAATATCGCTGAATTGCGTGTAAGACTGGCATGCATGGAAGGGGTGGGGGTATTTTTTTTTAATTGACTGTTTAAAAAAAAAAAACTTGATTTGCGGTAATTTCAGCATATAACAAAATTTAAGCAGCAAAGTTTAAACAAAAGCTATCTACATGAAATTGTGGTGTGACATTTTCGTGTTGTTTTATTGGTTGTTAATACACAAAAAAAGAGTAAATATTAATTTAAAGTAATCGACCTTACATACCCTCAGTGCGGTGTGGTTGGCGCCCCCCCCCCCCTGTCCTAATTTAATGCTGGTTAATGCTGGATTTACTGCAAAGTAAGGTGTTCGTAGATTTAAAAAGTGTAAAAGCCTGACGAAAAAGAACGAAGAGGACGGGAAGCCGTTTCTTCATTTCTTACATGGTCACTCATTTGCCGTATTGTAGTAGAAAAAGTTATAAGATGTTTTTTTTTTGTAACTGTATAATGTGCATCTTGTGCAAGATGTATACTTTTGAGTGCACCACGCCCACGCATTCAGAATGTATAGTAGTGTCCTGTTGGTATGCTGCCTTTTCCAACTGCGCATGTCAATCGCACATTAATTTTGTATTCTTCTCTAGTATTTCTGTACCAAACAACACGTCGAATTACTGATGCAGTGTTAGTGCGTTCTTGTTTTAAATTTTCATCATCCATTTCGCACACTTTCTAAATCAAGATACTCGCACTATCTAGCTAATTTTCGATAGATACCCATCTATCTTCTTCAGGCTCTCCTAAAGTGTTTACTGTCCTTTGGTTACATTTTGAAAGTGCGTGAACTGGACGATAAAATTTTTAAAAAAATATGACATTGACTTTCAAAGTAATACCTATAACGGGTATTTTAGTACTCATTTTCTGTATAAAAATGACATTCCTTTTCCCTATATTCAAGCATCCTGTGTGAAAAAGTTTTTACAACCTTTACCTAGGTTAGAGAGAGTGTACCAAAACCGTTTCTCACAAGGAAAAATAGGAAAATGAATGCCTCTGCAACATTTTCTGGCATCTAAAGTAATGTTGCAAAACTGAGCCGTACAGGAAAGCCAACCGGGAAGAATGTACCATTTTTTGGTGTACTAAGTTGTTCACTGTAAAGAGAGCTCATTAGGCTCTCGAAAAACGAAAAGAAAAATTTTTTGGTTTAAGGGCGAGGTTGCAAATTGAAGCACCAGGCAACCAGGCATTTTATTTTATTTTTTATTTTATTTAACTGACCACGTTTTTCAACAAGTAAAGCTGAAGGCTAAAAACGTGTGTAGAAAGCCTAAAACGCAAAAAAATATATGTTGCTCGTAACTTATTTGTCATCTAGTATTCAGTATTTTTTGTAAGTTTTTTTGCACATAACTTCTTAGTGGTTTGAGATAGAGGTTTGAAATTAGCACCATTGAAAAGCTAGTCTCGAGCCGGTTAAAATGGCGTATTGGAATGACAAAAAACGGTCAAACTTTGGCGGAAATATGATTTTTAGGGGATGGATCAAGATGCAAATAAAAAATTTTTACTCGCAATAATTTAAGGCACCCACACGCGCCTGTAAACCAAACAATTAACTTTGCATGGCCTTATAAGAGTTATTTACAGATGCAATATTTGGCAACTTCAGCTGCCTAAAATTACATAGAATCGGCATTACATAAAATTGCCTAGAATTACATAGACTTACATAGTACAGGTGGCCCACCTGTGAGACGCTACGTGCCATGTCATCAAGGCCAATATCCTGTAATTTCACGCATATAACCCGCCTTTCACATAAACCCGGACCAATAAAAAAAAAAAAAAAATTTTTTTTTGCCTCCCCCACCATAAAAAAAAAATTAGCTTAAACGTTCGTATAAGACCCTAGGCAGGCGTGGAGCAACTGCAGGGGAGGCGCGAGACTCTGCCAGAACAGTGTTGAACTTTTTTTTAACGATGCATCGCAAAGTTCTCGCCAATGACGTACCTATACCTGCTATCAACCATTTTTTAAAATTACAATATTTTAAGATCTTCAAGACTTACCAGTATCATTCATTTTAGTTTAGTTTAAAAAAATTACACAGCAATGCAGTGTCGCATTGGGTCGTTCAGGAATACTGCGATTAACGGAGAGGCCCCCCTCCTCAGAAGAAATTAAAAAAAAAAAGGTGCAGGGAAACATTTTATTTCAAATTCATGCCTATTTCTTAGTTATGTAGCTGCTCCCATTGAATGACGCCTTTGTTAAAACAAAAAACAAATATTTTTAAAAATTTGAAAGTGATTCTTACGAAAATTGCATACCTAAGTAGCAGGAAAATGTTTCAAATTCGAGCATATTTCTTAAATATACGGTAGCTGGACCATACCGGATAAGTTACTGCGCTACCCCAAGCCCCCTTTAACCCTTTAACAACCACTTTTTTTCACATTCCTACCGTTTCATTTTTTTTTTTAACTCCCATATGTAACTTTGTCAGTCGTGGGATTCGAACCGGTATTCAATTGGTTTGGAGACGATGACGCTAACCACTGGGCTGTGCTTGCCCGCTATGCTCGGGGTCCCCGGGGACCCCTCACATAGCTTGGGCGCGCATTTGGACTGTTTTTTCACCGACTACGCCGTATTGGCTATCCGGTTGGCAAAGGGTTAAGAGGGTGCCATCCCCCCCTCCAACCTCAAGGTCCATGCCAAACTTATCCCGGGAAGCTTGATCGACCCCTCCCAATCCCAATGGGGGTGGGGAAAGGGAGTGGGCGCCATTACATGCTAGTCCCAATGTGGAGGAATACTGTTGAAAAGGTTGGGAACTGCTGGTGTAAGACATAGGTTTCATAAGAAAGTTGAGCTTAGGCCACTTAAAAAAAGAAAGTTGGTTCTCGGGCATTTTTCTCAAAAAATTCGTGCGGGCGGGCGGAATTTATTTTTTTATTTTCCGACCCCATTTTTCATACATTTTGGGGAATTATTTTTTAGTATGGATAAAATAAAAAATACTGCCGCATAATGCTTCGTACTTTGTGTCCACACAATTATTTAACAACAAAAATGGTAATTTTATATTTCAATTTCTCATTAAGGGCTATTTGGTTCTGTAATTGCCGCGTCGTTTCTTTTTATTTCCAGTCAAAAAAATCGGTGCGGGAGGGCCTGAGAACCAACTTTTCTTTTTTTAATGGCCTTATACGATATTTTTACTTCCATTTGAAACTTCACCTTAATGGTGTTCATTACCCGAAACAGTTTTTTAAAACAATTTGCAGGTGTGTGGAATGTGCTTGATGCTTAATGCTTTTGATTTTAGCACATTATGTAATCGTTTTGATGGATGGATTTGTGCCATTTGAGGGCGATTTTTTCTTGGAATTTTGGATGTACGAGATGGTGGAAGAAAGGATGCGATGGCAGTTATAAATCCATAACATACGTTACTTAAAACAACCTGCAAGTTCATCTTAATCTTGCTCAAAGTTAGGGCATTACTCTAAGTTAAGACAAAAAAATCAAATTAAAGAACTTTCAAAGATGTAACGAACACTTTCAAGGAATTCAAGGCCTTGAATTTCTTTTTAACAAATTCAAGCAATTTCAAGGACTTTCAAGCACCTTGTCCCAACCTTGCTAACAGTACATTGTGTGATAATTGTCAGCTTCGAGCTACTCGGTACATACACTTTACTGCTGTACCATCTGGCGTTCAGCGTAATGTACTAAAAAACATGCTTCCAATGGAGAAAGCTGATGATAAAAGATTAAAAACTATTCAATGTCTGGTAAATTATGTTGTATTTCTACTAGCCCACTACAGCAAGATAAGACTTATCCGTAGGTCTGTATCATCCCCTGTCGGCCTGGCTATGAGTAAATCCAAAGCCTTGTTTCAAAGGCAGCGCAGGTGTGCGCCTTGGAGGTAAGGCACTACAAATTCAATTTTATTTTATTTCCAAATAAGTTGCATCACAACAATCCTTGTTCCTTTTTCTTTCCATTGATACCAAATATTAGAGGACAGTTGGCAACCTAGGCTGAGAAAGAAATTGCAGTAGCCAATGGTGCAGAAATACAAAATATTTGCACAAAATAAGTTCAGTCCTGTAACGTTCAGCAGCACAGTAAAAACATAGACTGTTACACGGCCGGCTTCAATTAGAACCCATTTTTTTTCTTTCAAATGCAGTATTGGACTTAAAATAATTCCAAAAAAATGTTTGCATCTGAAAAAAATGGGTTCTAATGTTCAAAAAATTATTCTTAAACAATATACCAATTTCAACTTTCATAAAATCATGATGGCATTTATAATTTTAAAATTACGACCAATTTCTTCTGATTTTATTGAACACATGTTTAGAATCGAAAAAGTGGTCCTTACTTTTTCCAAAAAAAAACTTAAAAACTTGAAAAAAAAATTGTTAAGGTTACACTTTATTTTTGTGTGGAACATTTTTTACTTTAACTTTTTCAGTTGAGTATGCATTGAGAGAAAAGACACATAATCAAAATAAATCTTCTAGGGGCAACTATCCCGACCTGCAAATCGGGCAACTTCCATTTTGCGGTAATCTGTGTGGACCAATCCACTTAAGTGAAGGTGAGCTAGTACGCGCGCTCCTTTCTACTATCCCTTTAGTGTACGTACGGCTAAACTGCAAAGGCTAATACTGTAAATCGCTCATGAAATGCCCATCGGCATGTGCTGTTAATTAGAAAGTAGTCGTCTAATCGAGGGCGGATAATAAATAAAGCATAATCCATTTTCTAACCTTACTTGTGTCTAGGGAGGGTGTTTAATCCATAACAGAAAAGTCGGTAATTTATGTCATCATTCGCGTACGTGATCTTAAGGTGAACTTAAGCCAAACGAATTGAATGGTTGAAAGTTCATACGATGATCTAACTATGGTCGATAAGCCTCGCTCTTACATCGCTCGCGATCAGGGTGATGCAACTAGTTCGGTGGAAGTGGTGCGATGACGTCATTGTTTCCTGTGCATATCATGAGTGACGCCTCGCGAGGACAAAGGGAAGGTGAAACACGCCCACTATCATGGAACTTTGCTACGTGGCCACGTGCTTCCTGATTTAGTAGTTGGTCCAGACTTCCACAAATTGAATTAAAGTCTTCTTTCGTGGTGGCGACGTTAATAGGAAGACTTGGAGCTTCCTGACCATCGGGCTAATTGGTTGCTGTAGCAGTGGCATTAGTCACATGCCCGTTTTCCTCATCGTGTGGTTGTCTATGGCTGACACATTGTCCGGCAATGACTTACTTGTATTTCGCAGCCTCGGGTTGTGATTGGGGCACGCATTACTGTTGATCTTTACCAGAAGTATCATTTGCTTTAAAAAGCTGAAGCAGTGCCGATCACTGAAAACTGGTGAGCGATATAATACCTTTTCCCATCAACGTGGTTCTTAGTCCTGGATTGTCCAATTATCAGGGCAGTTTGGGTCTAGATTTGTACTAGGGATAGTCCGATATTGATATCGGTATAATCTGTATTTATCGGTGTTTTTGCCATATCGGTATCGGACAACTGTAAGGCTTCCGATACAGATACTCGTTATGCCAAGAAACGCAAGTCTTCCCTGTAAAACTGACGCCAAGCATGGCAAAAGCAATACCCAAGTGAGAAAAGCAAAGCCATTTGCTCAGTTTGTAATGAAAATGTAGCACGTGACAGTTCCAATGCTCTATGTTTCACACCGACCAACTTAAAAGCTGACTGAGAAAGTGAATGTACTGACGCCATATGTAGGAATAAGATTAAAAATGCAGTTATTGCTGCGCAGAACTTTTTGGATAATCTCAACAGTTGCAACCCAGGCAAAACCAGATAATGAAGTTGCAGTTGTATGGAATTTAAACTTTTAGTCGCGATTTATTACTATTATTATCGGTATCGGCATCGGTATCGGATCGGATCGGTTTACCCTCCATCAGTATCGTATCGTATCGGTAAAAAGTCATATCGGCCGATCCCTAATTTGTACTAGCACTTCGTTATTTTTTTGGTCGGCCCTCCTACCTGCTGTTGGGTCTATGTTCCTGTCCTTTTCCTGACGTCGTTGATACACAGAAAAAAAAGAGACGAACGAAATAAAGTAGTATACAACAGACGCTCGACGTACACAATGGTCGAAAGCTGGCAAGTGCCTAAATACCAGGGAAATGCAAACACAGTACGAAACTAATCCCACCCCCCCTCCCAAGCGCATATGTGAGGTCCTAGCCAATGAACCACTACGGACTCAAGTGTCAGTATCACCACCAGCCTAACCATCCCCAATGAAAGCATTAAGTTTCAATTTTATTAACAAAACAACATTTTACCTTATATCAATTCGACGAAATAGTCGCTCCACACCGTCTTCCGTTTTCTGCTTAACACGACACACACCCTGTGAAGGTCAATGAAATAGGCATTAGGCATCAACAATTCTTTAAAGGAAAATAAACAAATAAAAAAACGGATATATAACCACACATTTTTTTTCTTACCACGAATTATAAAACAAATCCTCACTCACATAGAATTTTCTTGTTGTGGCAGTGGCCAAATAAAAAGTTTTTTATGTGTAACCAGGAGTTTTTTTTCATGAATTTCACATCAAACCAATAAAACTAAACCCATTTTACCACATAAGTTTTTGTTTTTAGTATTATAGGCAGGTGGTTCCAATATCACCACCAGAGCTTACGAATACATACAAGTCCAACGGATGTGGGAGTGACCAAGCTGCGCCTATTGTTTCACATCCCATCACTTGTCACAAGTTTGTCTGGGAAAGAAGTTGTGGGTTTCATTTTCTTGGCTCCAAGCCAGCTGATTCAGCTTCACTGGAATCTTATTTTACCAAAGCAATGCTAGAAGGCATCGATGTTCTGACACTGAACGAAGACAGAGAAACAATTTCTACCCCAGTTGACATTGGCTAGAAGTAGTCATCTTCAAAGCCGTTCAACGATTCAGCATTTTTTGCCATAATTATTACGTTAAAAAAGCGTATTTTTAACGTGGTATGTCCCAGAAAATAGTTACAACCAGTCCTTCCACAATTGGCTGCATGGATTCGCGATCCAGAAAGAGAAATGAAACGTGCGGCAATTTTATCATGGATACCTAGTCGCTCCTGCCACCAGTTACCACAGAATATTGTTTATGGCCTGAGGGTTTGATACGCTCCGAGCCGAAGCAGTACTGCTTATTCTTCTTATTTACGGCCACGTAAAGATTATAATAAAGCAGTTGCACCAATCCAGTTTAATATAACGAAATCCAGTATGGAATGACGCGATTTTGTGTTCCTTCTCTAGAGTACATTTCTTCACTAATTTGTAACACCGCGACGTGCGCAATGTGTGACTTGGCTTAGTCCACTCACAGGGCTAAACAGCCACTCTTGTTGCTTGTCAATGGCTAACTCATAGTCACGGCAAAGAGCCATGGTAGGTGGTACAGTAAGTTTTAACTCCATGCTACGAAGAGAACTCCATGGTATAGGTTGTGCAATCTATTGATTTATGCTTCCTATAGTAGTACTCTCGTATCTATTAGAAGTTTTCCACTTTTGTAGAAACTTCTTTGAAAGCCAGTGTAGCTTACGGATCTGTTCGAATGACTTAGCAGCATCCTCCACCGCTCAAGAGGTCTTTCCATACCAGGCAACATGGTTAGCCACTAGGCATGTGCGATACTTGAAAAATTTGAGCAGAGTATGTAACTTGTACTCGAACTCAGCTCGTGGCTCACATCCATATTCAAAAAATTTGAACCGGGTGAAAATGCGACACCTTCGGCAATTTTTGACCGATTTGACATTCTAATATGCCAACTTCATCATCTCGACGAGAGCTTTCGGGTGGAGCAACGTAAAAGCCATTACCTCAAACAGTTTACACTAACAAATTAATGAGAAACTTGCAAACTCGAACTCGGCTCATTACCGACTCTTCTGTTACAAACACGGCTTGGCTCGAACTACAATTTTTTCTACTTGCACACCGCGATTAGCCACGAGCTTCAACAAGTTTGACGAAACTGGTGAATGTGTACGTTCTTGGCAAGGTTGGAAGTCTTCGCGCCTCACAGCTGACAATGCAAAACACTGATAAATGTTAATGGTAGATTACTAATATTTTGTCAGGAGTCTTTCTGACGTCTTTAGAAACTGCGTTATGGAACATGTAAGTTTCAACTAGTCCACTACTACTGCTTTCTAATTTCAAGCCTAATTCATTGACCATTTATACAAATTGTTCTGTTTTAAGTTAGGTCCATCACTACCCAACATTAACAAATTAGTTTAAATTATTAAATTACGTCAAATGCTGCACACGACAGGCACATTATATATTTGCAGCGTTATTTTTCTGGAATGCACACGATTCAAGTAAGCATTTGACGAACGAACCAATTATGCAATACGAAATAGTAGTTATT
>JAHWFP010108430.1:0-13795 GCA_023313725.1 Lithobius niger
GGTGGCAGATAATTGGCCACTGAAAATTCGCCTGAGATTTACAGACTGTTTTTTGTATGCCGGCATTCGATAGCCACGAAATGGACGCCATGTTGGATTTTGAATTCTCACTGCGAGAAGCTATTTATTCTACCGACGTTTGATCATTGCTAGAAGAGCTGTACTTTGAGGGAGAATAGCACATTTTGGAAATAGCGTGAAATAACAACAATCTTGTAGCAATGTTTAAAATTACTCTAGCACTTTGTTCTTTATCCGTGTTGTTATTTATAATACATACAATTTGTTATCTATTACCGCATTCATTTAGTAGCAACGGGAAACTAATCGTAAATAAATGATGGTTGACTAGCAAATAGCTTTCGGCGAGCGAGAAGGCCTTTTTGCGTGAACGCGCCCTTAGTGTGTAACACTGCCTCAACCATCCATTTACGCAGTCTGGCAGAATATTACCACTCCTTACTACAGGCAGAGTCGCATTTAATAACTGATGTACATAGATGAGTTTACTATATTCTTGCATTCTTGGTTTTTCAGCCAGAAACCGGTTTTATCGTCATGTTAGGACTGTTGAAAGTGATGGTACGTAGGCCTATCGTATACTTTAAAATGAACCGATCAAGTGAAAAAGCCTTTTATGCACCAATATTGGAAATTGTGCTGTAAGATAAAGAACCTGTATGTAAAATTTAGGAGGCCACGAAATTTGTTTGGATCAACGTAAATTGAAGACGCCCCAGGGATCTAAATTGGTGCTCCAAAACAAGACACTTGCTGCAGCTGTTGCAGGAGAGTGGGCAATGCAGCCAGCAGTGTTGGAACAGCACGCCATGCATTTGGTAAGATCAGCAATCAACCGCACTTGATTTACACATTAAATGCAGGTGTAACAGTTGGTGCAAAGGTAATGTTGTTGTCTTCCCTTTCCCTCTATTTCAGCAGTCAGTTATAGTTTTTAAAATTTGGATTTGAATACGATAAGCTTTTGTTAACGACGAGCATCCTAGGGCACCAACAAATAAATGGTACTTTATGGGCTACAGAAAACTCCCAAGTCAGTGAAACTGTTGAGTTTAGTAATGTCGAAACTCCTTTTGTGGAACGTAAATCACTACAGGTAAACCTAATCTGATCAAACTTCATCCACAAACAGTTGGTTCAAAAATGGAAGATGCACGACATCATTTGTGTACGGCCCCTTAATAAAATTTGTAGCAGTTTCTATATTTTCATTACGCAATGTTGTTTTCCGTTTTTAAGCATTCATTTGTTGTTCAGACAGACAGGACTATCAGAAGGAAAATGACGATCACGATTCACACTCATTTTCAAAAACTTCTGGCTGTTTGTTGCTTTCAAAAATGGGGACGCCGTTTTGAAAGCAACAAGTAGCAAGAATATGGATTGAGAGAGGACAGTACATTTATGTGCCTGACGAAGACAGATGTTTTTGTGTAAGCTGTCGAAAATTCGCAAGAAATAGTATTGCAAGTGTCTGTGTAAGATATTTGAGCAAATATATCTGAAATTTTTGAAAATTAGTATGGATCGTGATCGTCGTTTTCCTTCTGATAATACTGACTTTCAAAGTAAACCGTATGAATTTTTTTCTATACAGACAGGACTGTGCAACACCGTATTGGACAATCCCCTAAGGCAAGATACCACTGTACTTGTGGAACAAATCCTCACATTTCTCGAGACGGATACCATTTGGTAAGAAGATGGTTGTTATAAAAACCGTGAATCGACTTTTTTTTCATTGAAACTTTCAATTGGTTGCAACTTGGGTCGTTTCAGTTTCCGTCCTAGTGAGCCAGCGGAATTGGTACATCGCTTAACTGTCGAATGGGACCCTCTTCTACGATGGTTTGAAAACAAGTAAGTGTACTGTACCCAACCTTCTCCAATGTCGGTCGCCAAACGGCAAGGAAAATTCAGCAGTTGGCGACTTGGTTTTTACAGCTACTCGCCAAAATGGCGACTGATTAACAAACCCTGATGCTTAAATTGTCATATCTCGGGAACGGTATTAGCTAGAAACAAGCGGTTTGCGGCGTTGCGTGCAGAATTACAAGAGCTCTCCAACCAAGTATGCAACAATGTCGCTAGCCACTTTAGTTGATTGGAGAGTTAGATTAATGCAAACAATTTAAGCATTACGTAGTAGTAGCACAACTGTTAAAATTGTTTCTACATGGCGAGGAGGTAATGGACAATGGCGAGTGCACTTTAATGTGTACCGGCCAAATGGCGAGTGACACACAATTCACATTCGTGAAGGTTGACTGTACCTTCGAGTTACGAAATTTTTGTGGTCCCTCCATGAATAATTTTACTTTATACTGTATAGTGGTATCTAGTTTGTCTTAATAAGGGATTTAAAACTGTTCTCCTAATCACATCATTTTGTACAGAATTTTTAGCCCAACTGGTTGGCCATTAAATTATTAAATCTGCTGGCACTGAATCACTTAAGACACATGACGAAGAAGTCGAATTCACAGAATACATTTTCAAATTTCAGCAATCAGTTATGTTATATTTTGGTTAAAATGTACATAAGTTAGCTATTTTCTGATGTATTTATCAGGTACATGGTGTAAAGTTGCTGCCCCCATTTCCCACTTACCTGCATGCATCCTGCCTAGAGCGTCGTTATTGTCTGATCATGTGCGTCCTTCTCGCCACAGTAGTCAACTGTGTGGTCGACGGCAGCAACTCCACTCGCATAAAATCATCTCATGGCTTTTGTGGAACGAATAACAAGATGTCGAGCGTGAAATGAAGCCACATTAACCCTAAAACGGTCAACCTATATTTTTTTTTTTGGCGGTCATCAGGGGGTCTCGAGAGACCCCCACCTTATAAGCTGTACAAAATAGTCAAGGCACATGATATTTTTAAAAAACAGAACCGGGTTATATAAAATTAGAAAGCTGTTGTTTTTGTTCATTTTGTGTCAAAAACCGTATATGGGTAAAATTTCACAAATCATAGTTATCCGACCAAAACAAAATTTGCATGCAGGATTATGTAGAAATAATTAGTAGCACGTGGGAACCTCAAAATTATGTTATGAATTTTTTTTTTATCAAACAGAGGTCTGCGGCTAACTTTCATGTTACATTAAAAACCGTCCTACGCCAAAGTTCCGCAATGCCTAAATTTCGAGAAAAAACCTAGATCACGTCGAAAGTCTCTGGAAATGTTCAAAATACGCTAGAAAACAATGTCCAAAGAAATTGGCTGTAAAAAAATGTTTCTGATAAAATTATGCGAAATATTACTTGTGGGGGTCCTGTGAGACCATCGTTGGTCATTCTAGGGTTAATAAGAACAAACAGGCTGTGTGCAGAAGTGTAGTGATGGGGAATCTGTGTGTGTGGCCTCCCGACGACAAATTGGTGCCCGAACAGCGACTCAGTAGATTGCTACGTACCTACAACCACAATGGTTTCAAGAACATCTTCAAAGCTAAGAAATTGTCTCACTTTCCACAAACGTAGCCAGCCCAATGAAACAACGCCTAAGAAAGGCACAAGAGAGGAAGCGTACCTGACTCCGGTGCAAGCAAGGAGATTTTGTTCATTGTGTAGTGCAGTGTTGTGCGAATGGTTTGCCACGGACGGACACGACCCACATTAAATCATTGATGTAAAGTAGGAACAAGATTGGTCAGCTTACGGAGCCCTTGGGTACACCAGATGTACTCCGCCATCACATACTGACTTCTGTTCGTTACGAAGCAGCCGAACCAGCTAATCACCTCCTGACAGACACCACAGGCCTCCATCTTCAGTTCATGTGGCACGATGTCGAGGCTTTGGCCATATCGAGCGAAATTACATCCACAGAGAAACCCAGATCAAGGCTCTTGGCAATATCATGCACCATGGATGTGATCATAAGTTTGCTTGAGGCACCATTCCTAAATCCAACTTGCTCCTGCATAAGGAGCTTTTCTTCATCCAAAAATCTCGCCATTCCACATACAGTAATGTTCCTGAGCATTTTGCAGTAGATGGACGTTAAGGCAAAATTGTCCAAGGTTTTTTACATAATTTTTTTTTTACCTGTTTTAAAAATTGGCACCACCACAGACCCCAACCAATCATCAGAAACCTTACCTTGATCAAGTGACGGAGAAAAAATTAAATAAAGACAGGAAGTTTGGACTAACATTAACAGTATTTCCCGAGAGCAGTACATCCAATACCGTCGAGCTCAACAGCCTTTACCTCCTTTAGCCAACAAATCAAGTTCTTTATTCCCACACGATTTATCACAATGTTCTTCATTGTGCTAGGGGTCTGCGGTATCAAGACAATGTTCATCAATTAGTAAGATTGTGTAAAAACGGGCTTGAAGTAACAATTTAAAAGGTTAGTCTGGAAGGAACCATCCCATGCTTGGTCACCAGTTGAAGAAGCAAGAGTTCAACACCACACATTTTTGGGTCGATGCTTTTCACATTATGACCAGAAATGTTTAGGATTGTTGGCAATGTCTTTACCAAGGTTTTCCATATACGTTCACTTTTTATCTTGGATCTTATGTTTAGTCTCATTTCGCAGAGATTTGACTTTTCGCTTAATATCTTACGATTTGGCTTTGATGCACATACATCGATCCTTATTAATCAACCTCTTTAAGTCCTTGTCAAACCATGGCTTTTCTTTATTCGGGGAAATGACGGAGTAAGATCCTTGACATCACTCTAGTTCATTTCTGAGAAAGACCCAGTTTTAGTCAACAGTATTCGAATTCATTGTTCCAATGAAGTTAACATAGTTGGCCTCCAGCCACACAGTTGCTTCTGCCCATTTTTTCCTGTTGTACAACATCCTAGCGATTTTGTTAGAAGCCTTTGTTACAACGGCAAGGGGCAAAACAACACTAATAATTTTGTGGTCAGATATCGATAGCCATTGCATGATCATAGTCCAATAAGTAAAGATCAACTCCAAGCAGTTTTTTCCATGTACAGATTTTTCAACCTCCTGCTCCGAGCAGAACTTCTCCATTGTTAGGTCACCCTGGTGTCTAGTTCTGGGACATAACGCCGATTGATTAATAATGTGGATTTAACGGCATCACAAGAACCATGCTCTGGCGTGAGCCATGATCCTGCATCTCTCTCTCTCTCTCTTGTCTCCAAGAGAAGTAGCCTTAGGGGCTTTACAGAGAGACGGGTTCTGGCTGCAGGCAAGCCAAGGTTGGCCAGGTAAGAGTCGTGGAGACAGTTTGAGGGAAGGCAACCATGACAACATCAACAACTGCAGGCTTCTAAAGGCACAAGCCTCTAACAAAAGAAGTATTAGAAGAACAGGGTATTCGTATTGCAACACTAGACGTGAAAACTAACTATTGCGCAAGCATTTGCCAAGAATGTTTTCATTAATCAAGAACGAAAGATCAGATACCGCCCTAGTTCTAATGCCCTGTTCCTCTAATCCCAAAAAAAGTCATGCAAGCCATCAACGTCGCAGTATTACGTTTAAAAGAAACTTCTCCACTTGTATTTTGAGATGCTGGAGATTGTTTTACGCATGTTAGTGCAATGCTGATGGCTTACATGCAGTATCGTGAATAGACTTCCAAAAGGGCACGGGCAACTCTTAGAAAAAGGGTACACTTAGGATTTTTTAATTGCCGGCACGAAAATATCTACTACCTGTAAATTTCTGCATTCAGTTCCTGCAATGCTTTTCTCTCTCTTGAGGTTTTTTCTCCATATGGATCTGGCCTGCTGCGCAGCCCGCCTGTAAGAGCTTTGAATGGCTGCCATCTCTTTACCTCAAGCTCCCGTCCATGACGGTCGCTTCTCTATTTTATACGTTTAAGCAATTTTTTTAATATTAATTAAAATACAGATGAACATCTGTTAATGAAACCATTTTGTTATTTTTTATATTCTTTATCTTTAGGTTTGAAGTTCCATTGTCATCAAGTACCGAGTTTGTTGGTCCTACGGTTGCAGACGAAACTAAAAAAGCCATGTTCAAGTACCTTTCTTCATTGAATGTTTGGGCTTTGATTGGTAAGAGAAATTGTGACTACTTCTCCAACGTGTAGAAAATTAAAAAGTAGTGAACAGCATCCCTTTAATTAAACATTAGATTTATAGCAACGAAGGTATGAATGCAGGATTATAAAGCCCTGGTTCAATAGCCATAAAAATGTGTTTCTTGTTTGTGTGCTTTGAACATTGTTTTGTATTTTGAGGCTTTATAGCGTGTGAGAAAGGGTAAAAAATTCAAGGCGTGTGGGAAATTCCGTAAAGCAAGCAAACCACGTATCCAAATGTTCTATGGATACTCTGAGGTGCACAAAACAGGATTGTGCCACTCCCGGAAGTGTGGCAGATTAGTGCTACGACATCGTGAAGATGGACGCCATCACTATTCATTAAACCGTCAATAACTTGGGAACAATTAACCCAATTTCAGTTTTCAAATGTGCAAATTAAAGGTGCAGATGCTAGCTTTATGTTAAGTCGTATAACAAGTTTCGAAATATTGAATATGGTAGGAGCGATAGTTGGTAATAGCAAAAATTGGGACATTTTATTGAAAAACTCCACTAGTTTTTCACTGTATGAGGCCAAACTACTTCAGAAATGCAAATTAAGTACACATGATGATGTTTTTGCTTGTTCATTTACCTTTCCAGTGACTACTAGCATTTAAATATTGGGCCAGTTGATCACCAATTAGAACCTACAAACGTTCTATTTTCATCTGCCAACAGTTAACTGCAACAATACAGATTCCCAAAACTTTTGAAGAAGATAAAATGCTTCTAGAATGCCTAACATGAAAACCCACACCACGCGCACAATGAAATTTCCCAATTTATTTGTTCAAAACGGGCTTAACATGCTCTTATTAGTCTTAGTGTACAGCAAATTCATCACATCGTTCCATTTTTTCCGCACAATCTCCAACACAAAATACCGTTCATTTCACAAATTTTCAGTTGCTTTGACGGGGATGTCAACCGTCAAGTCTCTTCCTGCAAACCTTCTCTAGGCGTCTTTAGATCTTGTTTTTCTTCCGCTTACATCATTGTTGTTCTGCTTGGCAAGATTAGAATCTTGCTGCGCGTGTAGCCCTCCATATTTGCAAGACTGTGAACTCCACTTTTTCACGAATAGGAGAGACAAGGAGGGTGTAAAAAATATTTCGAAAACTTATGGCAGACACGAGAAGTAAGAAGGAAGAGCGACGCCTCAGTACACCATATGCACACGGGGCACCACATAGATTGGGAAGGCACCCAAACCTTACCATTTCAAATTCATCGAGAGGTCACCGCCTCAGAAGATTAGAATCACTGGCAATTCAGGCACACCTGGGAGACCAAAAAAGGCTCATGAATATTCAAGCTCCAGCAGCGCCCAATATACAGTACCTGGTGCTCAGTGATGTGCAGGAACTATTCCTGAAAAAATGGTGCTCACAGTCTTGTCTTGCAGATATCAAGGGCTACGTGCGTGGCAAGATTCAAATGTACACAAGCAAAACAACAATGATGATATTTGAAGAAAAACATGATTGAAAGATGCATGAAGAAGACTGCGGAAAGAGACCTGACATCTCCTTCAAAGCAACTGAAAATTTGAGAGTACCGAACAGTATTTTGGGTTTGAGATTGTGTGGAAAAACATGGAATGATCTGACGAATTTGCTGAAAACTCTCAACGCGGGAGAAGCCAACATCCTGGGGGACGTCGCAGGGTTTTTTCCGAATATAGTGAAAATTGGCGATTTATCATTTTTAATTAGTGGACAGAAGTGATAACAGAGAAGTGCTAACAATGGCAGTAGGTACGGATGTTTTCTATGTGAGTGTAAGTCAATTCTCTTATGGGTGACACTTGTTGAGTTGAGTTTATTATGGAGTACTAAGACCACATATGGACCATGATCTCTACATAAAACTAAAAACTAAAACTAAAACTACAAACTCACAAAACTGCAAACTCGACAATAACCAACATGTCGATCCAACTGCAAATCTCTCCTGTTATCTTCCGTTGCCACAACGCCTTTTTGACAATTTTTAAAGTCATTGGGCTCTGGTTCAAAGGAAGAAAAACTGGTCGATACAACTGTACTCAGTAGTCACTTTTGACGGAAATGCAATTTGTAATGTATTATTGTTTTTTGTACATTTTAAAAACAGGCTTCCAATTTGCAGTTGAAGCACTCAAGTCATTTGTGCTGGTGTTGGCTGCAGTTGACAAACAGTTGTCTGTGGAAGAGGCTGTTCGTTTGTCTCGTCTTGAAACTGAATTTCAGGTAGATAGCTATTTTTTTTTTTTACAGGCCATTTTCATTGCGAGAGTTTGATTGACCTTGACACATCCTTTCAAGGTCATTAAGTTTCTAATTTTTTATGTACCTAAGGATTGTAGACCACTGGTGTATATTTCGAAGATTAGGGAATTAATAAGCAATGCCACCCCAAACGATAGAACAGAAATTGGCTAATAACTGAGAACGTTATGGACCAACAAAAAAGCGCAACAAATAAGGGAGCGTGTCCAAAAGGGAAGCAGCTTGAACAACTCGCTGCTTGTTTACTTCCCTGCCTGACACGCTGCCATTAATTGTGTTTCTTTTATCCATACATTTGCAGTTATTAACTGAATTTTGTTCCATCTTTTGGGATGACATTGTGTATTGATTTTCTGCGACAGCCCCAGTGACAGAATTAGCCCTCTTTGCAGATTAATCAAAGCTCTTTCTAACAACACACTTATTACGATAATGAAATGCTACCTTGTTAACAAACTTTGCATTTAGTTTGGAAGGTTGTTTGGCTGTAGTTGTCGAATTTGCCTGTATAACAAGTAATTTTTTGAGTAAAATTTCCTTCTGCCACGTTATATCTTTTAGTTCCCAATACGTTTTGTGGCCGAGATCGGGCCGTTTTTTTCCTACCGCTCTTGCCCCGTCTATCATGCATGCAATGCGTTCTTTCTATCTATCGGATGCGCACTTAGGTTTTAGTGCTGGCAGTAGCCCTACAACTTTGCTCTCTAGGGAAAGAGCATCCAAGAACAACGATGCTAAAAAATAGGAAATGTATATTTTCCCCGTCAACGAGAAAAAAATTTCTGAGGCACCACCGTGTCACCTAAAAGGCCCATCATAATTTTTTTGGGGCTGGTGTTGGGGGGGGGTTGCTTGCAACTTTGCTTAACCCTCTACTGTTTGAAAATACGTAAAAACATTATACTGCGAGAGTTCAGAAAATCGAGCACGAAAATAAAGACGCACAATCTCACAACAAGGAGGAAATCGGTCTGAATTTCCGCAAATGTTTGACAGGTTGCGTGGAGGAGAATGAAATACATCTCCCAACTGTCTTCTTCAGGTGCGATGTTGAGGTTTTACTGCTGCTTTGGCTCACATCAGTCCGTTTGTTTACCTTCAAACTGTGCGGCGGCCATGGCCTTCGTTGTTTGTCGGGCCGTTTCCATTCGGTTGCAAGGCTGGTGTGGAGGTCAGCTCTGACAAGGTATTGAATTGCAGGTGTGGAAGGTGTCTAGATATTCATGAGGTAGTAGTTCTTTCTTTTATGTGCCTGCATAGCAAAGGATTCTAAGCCTCTCAAATACTGATCTCTCTTCGAATTTGACATAAACAGGGTCTCAGTATTCTCCCAGTCTATTCTGTCAAGAAGAATCAATTAAGAAGCACCTGTTGCTATCTAGGATGAGTGAAGAAGTGAAGACTAGGGGAGATAAACGGTTTGAAGAAGAAGAACTACTAAGAAAAATTCCAATACTAGGGAAGGTGTGTACTGGGTACCATGCAGTGATTGCGATGCCGTTTACATAGAAGAGACTAGGAAGGGAGTGAGGAATACGGTATGGCAGATGTTCGAAATAATAAACAAGAAAATGGTGTCGCAGTCCATCGCCTGGGTACTAATCACAGAATAGACAGGGAGAATACTGAGACCCTGAATGTGTCAAATTTGAAGAAAGATCAGCATTTAAGAGGCTTAGAATCCTTGGCTATACAGGCACATATGAGAGAGAATTACGGCCTCATGAATATCCAGACACCTGCAATTCAATACCTTGTAAGAGCTAGCCTCCACAGCAGCCTTGCAACTAAATGGAAACGGCCTGCCCAACAACGAAGGCCATGGCAACAGCCCTACCAACATTGAAGGCCAAGGCCAAAGCTACCGCCCGACCAACATCGAAGGCCACGGGGCGGTGCAAATGTAAACAAACGGTCTGATGTAGGGCTGGGATCGGTTACACGGTTAACCAGAAACCGTTCCACGTTCGGTTACACGGATTATAAAACCCATATCCGAAAAACGTTTGATGCGGGCACCATTCAAAACCCGCGGTGAACGAGCCAAAAAATACCCAAGTGGCATCATTTAGGCTTACTAATCCAAACACTCAAAATCAGTGAGAGTAGAAAACCGGGGTGGCTAATGGGCAGCTGCTTATTTACAAATATTCTGCGTGGGCTTCCCTTGTCCCATCGAAGCTGCTTACTTTTCTTTGAAACAAACTGCTGATCGTCAGCGCGTACACGAGGCAGTTAACTACAAGCTGACCAGCATCTGCCCTCCCCGCGTCGTGGAGAAGTGGACTCGTCTATGCGTAGCGCGAGCGGCGGGGAAGCGGCGTCATACCACGTAAACGAAATGCGTTGCTACCCGAAAACGCAAACATGCTAATTTTTCCGGCTCATAATTTGAAATGAATGGCACATTAATAACGAAAACGTTGTGTTACATTTTGTTTTGTTTTTGGCTTGCGTTGTCCTAAATAGGCCTAAGCCATCTTGTAGAAATTTTAAAGCTACATAAAGTCAAAATTCTTGATAATGTAAATACTTAAATTTATCAACTTCAACTTTCTTCTAGTTTAAATCCCAAAATGCAACATGTAGTCAATAATTGTGCTTGTCTTACTAAGGCCTAAATCATATTTTTTCCAGCTTGTTTTTTAAGAATATATTACGCAGGTGTGAAATTTGTTGGCTTTTTTTTTTTTTTCAAAACGTAAAAACGGTTTTCGTGTAACCGACCGGAAAAAAAAACGGTTAAACGGATATCTAAAAAACCGGAAAGTACCAGCCCTAGTCTGATGTGAATCAAAGCAACAGTAAAACCTCAAAGTAGTGGCTGAAAAAGACAGTTGGGAGACGTATTTCATTCTCCTGCACGCAAACTGTCAAAAATTTGCAGAAGTTCGGACCGATTTCGTTCTTGTTGCGAGATTGTGCATCTTTATTTTGGTACTACTTTACTGTTTTTCCAGTGACTTGCAATACACATTTAAATTGCTTCTTTGTGGAGTAATAGGCATTGGAAAGTTGCTTCGCCACACATGTAAAACGGGCGAAATGTTTTTTTTATTAGGTAATTTTTAAATACTTAAAGAGAACAAAAATGTATTCAATTATTTATTTTTTCCTTTCTTTCCAGATTGACCATTGGGGTTCGGTAGAATGGGCCCACGACCTAGACCTCCATGATCTTCGTGCACGACTCAGTGCGGCCATTTTATTTATTCACTGCAGCGGAGAAAGCGAAGTTGAAAGCCGTAAAGTGCATTCAAAACAAGTATATTGATGACGAAGAGTAAATTTAGGCAAGGGATTACTTATTTATTTTATTGTAAAATTGATAGTGTACAAATAAACGGTCAATTTATTCTGAGAGAACGACGTCGTCTGGTAAATATTGCTCCATTTCTTCTAAATCATCATGTTGACCATCGACAAAATTGTTGATCTCTAGAACTCTTTGTCGGCTGCGTGTCACTTCTTCAGAGTTGAGGCGATTCGTCAAGTTCTTCATCCAGTTCTTCGTACCAGACAACATGATGCCTTCTTGGGTATCAACCTTAGTGCTTCGCCAATCATGGGATTCAGACAAGGCATTTGTTAGCACCTCTTTGTCTACAAAAATCTACACCAGAAATACCGAGTCAAATAACTAGAGTAAGCATTACCAGAAGTCAAAAGTCTTAGCTGGGAATTAAATTCTAAAACTGGGGTGCTATATCTGTGCAGGTTTGTGCTACAACCATACAAACAGGGTACAATGGGAAAGAATAAAATAAGAGAGCTAGCCCTCGCGTTGGTTGAAGGACCATTGTAAAGTGCAATAAAAGAACCTCTGCGATGACTAGTAGCAGAGTTCGTCCAGCGATGACATACTCGGGCCAGAAACCTCTGCCTCGTGGAGTGCAGCCTTCCCTTGAACGTGCTCATTAAGTTGTACCTTCTTAATGTCCTGATGAATCCATGTCACCAGCCATTTGCCGTATCTCAGGAGATCCTGCGCAACTGCTCCTTCAATCCAATCGTCTGCTAAACCTTCACAGTACACTGAACAACTCATTACGTAGTAAGGACTGACTCTCAAACGTAAGCCTGTTTTAAGAAGCACGGAGAGCTCCAGCGGTAACATTCCACCGTTGCAGCAGGCCTCATGATTATGCATTTGCCGTGGAAGGAATGGGGCTCTCTTCACTGCATTGATAACTCTGTCAGGGAGGCCAGCCGGAAGCTAAAATGGTTATCTTGCCGTACAGACACACCGCACGCAATATTATAAGCTGTACTTTGCACTGCTACTCAGCAAAGTTAAAGGTACGCGACGCCACATTTACGGCGTTACAAAGTTCAGCCCCCAATCTTCTGATGTGTCTTATCGTTAGGTCTAAAGTTAGTTAAATGTCCAGGTGCTATATGGAATTCACCCAGGTAAGATTAATGTTCTTGATATGAAGAGGCGCAACCTCCCTGTCACCCCCTCCAAACACCATACCAACACATTTGGTCGAGCTGAATGTTACAAGTCACGTAGACTAGTCTATGTAGGCAAAAATTGCAAGGCTCTTTAACTGGGAGCAAGGAGAACAGTATCATTAGCGTGGTGATCACATTCACCGCCATAACGTTCACCCAGCAGCCAGTCTCTAATACTCTTTAGTCGCTGCCTGGGCTGGCGTGTAACAGGGGCGCCTCTACCATTAAAAAAGTGAAGGGACCAAATGCCAGCAGTTGCGTAAATAACGAGGAAGTGTGTGTGTGGGAGGGGGGGGTGCAGGGAACAGGAACCAAGAGCCCCTCCTACCCCCCCCCACCCCGAAATAAGAGCCGAGGGGCCTAAAAAATTATTGGAAAAATCTAAATTCGTTATAACTTCAAGACTTTTTTATGAAACGTACATGACGTAAAGCAAGAAAAGTAATCACACCATAAAAAAATAAAGTAGTCATAAGTTTTCTAGCAGGGGGGGGGGGGGCTAATTTGCCTTCCCTCCGAAGTCAGTAATTCAGAGTCACATCAGTTGATTCTGCGTCACACGACTTGAATGAAGCGAAAGTGCATAAAGGTGGTTTGCTGTACTATTAATCCTACTTTACGATTTTCGCTGATGGCTTAATTTCCAATTTATTTTTATTGTAAGTTTAGAGTGGCAGGGTGGAGGGGGGGAACGGATCACAAGATTGTGTTTGCCTCTGGAAGTGATCAAGGTAGAGTTGGCCGCGATGAAGTAATGCCCGATTCATTATTCCAATACTTATCACATTTTAAAGAAAATTAATGAACGTTTCAGGTTGTATTATAATACGTACAGACGTTAATATAGCACATTGTTATTCAGTTTAAATAACTTTTAGAAGATTTAACTTAATGACGAAAGTTTCACTTACGAAACTGGCACGATGAATATACAGCCTTTTCTTTACGTAGTTTCGTTTAGTGCGACGCAACTCGTATCGTGTTTGATTCGT
>JAHWFP010108433.1:0-12450 GCA_023313725.1 Lithobius niger
TACAATTTGTTTCATTAAAGTACAAGACCAAAGCAGTTACTCCTCTCTTCCCCCACGTTTGATCCCCCCCCCCATAAGAAAATTACCTCTCCCTCTGATAAGTTGTGCGACCCAATACTGTATTATGAAGTACTGAAATACCAGGTATGATATGGCACATATCCTGAGTTTGGAATGGAAACGGTGAATCATTACGAGGTATTTAAGAACTGTTTACCCCAAACATGGGGGGGGGGGGGCTGTAACTAAAGACTGGTGCATTTCCGGACCCATGTTTATAGGACTTTTTCTTCCTATCTTTTATCACACAGCGGACCCTCAAAATATTTGACACCAATTTCCGAACACCCTGTATAGTTCTAACTATGGGGCAAGGTGATCCGATGGTTATCACGACCATTTGCATTTTGGGGAACGGAAGGGCCCTGCGATGCCTCATGCGCCTGTCGATTGTGGCATTTAAAAGATTCTAGGAACTTTCTACTGGAATTACCTACAAAAATTCGCCCTCACACCTTCTGGTGTTGCATGGCTACAGCTGGGAGCGCCTGAAGTTTCTAAAGTGTGCAGCCTGTTAAGGTTTTTTTTTTTATCATCGTAGATCAAGGTAACAGCAAATACTGGGTCCATGAGTGGGGCCCTGGTGGTAGCAGGCACTGACATTTAAAAATTTGTTTAACTACATTGCTATGAAGCAGCAGAAGTAATTTCATTTGGTAGTTGGATCTTAACTGCACACTTGTTAACTTTTACTGAACGAGTAGAATGAACGAAACGAGTATAGCGCACTGGTCTACTTAACACTGTAGGCCTAACAACCAGAGACGACATAATGGTTAAACAAGATGACAACGCGGGTCACTAAAAACTCGTCGACTTTTCATTTGAACTCTCATGAGAACCAAGGTATTAATTTGTACGATGCCTTAAGGTGGTGTTTTTCACCGTTTTACTTCCTGCCCGGTAGATAGCGACAGACGTCCAAGCTAATATCAACAGCTATGAAGCAGTTTTAGTAGGCTAAATTCATTTCGTGACCCTCCAGCCAAAGTGAGCTTGATCCCATACACTTGAATCCACAAAGAACGAAAATGATGCTCAGAGTATGAATGACTTCAGTGAATTTGAGTCGTAAAGTTTGAAGTCAAAAATGACTTTGCGTTCAGTCATCTTTGACGACCTTTGCAGTTTGACTTTATCATCGTGACAATCACAAAGTTTGACTAAAGGTCATCGTGACCTTCACGAAATTTGACTAACCTTTGCAAAGCTTGTCTTTAATACCCTTTCTACACTTGACTCCCACTTTCGGGTTCGCGGTTGGGTCTTGAGCCCGCATGGTATTTCACAGGTTTAATGCCCAAAAATCCGTCCAAAAATGCCCAAAAGCTCAGAAAGCCCAATGCCCAAAAATCCGTTCGAAGCACCGACTGGCCTTTCCGCAATACCGCTTGGAAATAGCAACTTTTAGGCCATTTAACGGGGAGACACACAGTTGGAATTTTTTCTCACCAGAGTACGATTGGTTTGTTTGTTAAAAGTGGAATTGTGGGGAGCCTTCTCGAATCAGCCATCACATGCTACACTAAACACCGTTGATAGAAACCAGTGCCCGTCCACACTAGCAGCCCCTGAGCCTTTTTTTGATAGTGGGTCCAAAATGTGGGTCTACGGTCCGGATAGTATAAGGTCAAATGGAGAAACGTCAGGATACAGTCCCGAAGACTCCGCTCCAGATCGGGAAAAAGTTTGGAAAAAGTATAGGTCGCCTTTAACATTCGAAGTTTGACTTCACTCATCTTTGACGTGCTAAATTTCACTTTACTCATCTTTCAACCAATAGAGCAGTGACACGACGTAGTATTAATGTATATACCACTATGCTGGAGCCTTAATGGGTTAGCTGCAAGGGGCACTGCAGAGAGAAACAGAAGGGCGTCATACTGAAGTCGATGCCGTGAAGAGTGCTTTCTTAGCGCGATTTTTGTTAAGCCTAAGAAAGCTGCTATTCCGTGGTTTTTCTCTCCATTTTTATGTAGTGCACCTTGTAGTTATGCCCTCCATAACCCATACTGGTGCCAAGCTGGTGACAATATGGTGGCAAATGTCGCTGCTCTGTAGTTTGACTTTAATCGACGTCTGGCTTAAATCATCTTTGACCTTCCAAGTTTGAGTTTAATCATCCGACAATCGAAGTTTGACTCTCATTTATCATACACCTTCGTCACCATTCAGCTTTGATGTTCACTCATTTGTTAACAATTCTTAGTATTTGAATATGCATTATGCACTTACCAGGAATTAAGATCCAAAGAATTAGAAACAGACTGATGGTGTAATACGCAAATGATTTCATTCTGCTTCGACAAAATACTGAAAGAAAAAAAATTAAGAGAGTTTAAAACCATACAAATAAATAATCAAAAACTGGTAATTATGTAATAGATATCCGTGAAGTAGACCGGGTTATCCCGAAATAATTGCTCGTCTGCGAGAAACGGAACAGTCCAAAGATCGAGGGGGTGGCAAAATCGCAAGAGCGTGCCAGCGCGAGTTCGATTTTGCTACCCTGAGATCTTTGGACTGTTCCGTTTCGAGTAGAAGATCAATTATTTCGGGATAACCGGGTCTACTTCACGGTTATGTGTTTTAATGCTAAAGTGTGACGTCGAGCCAACATATCTAGTTATTTGAGATTAAAAACAAATTTATTTGAAAATTGTATTTGTGAATCATGACGTAAATTTCTGAACTTCCGGTTTAAACTTCCTGTCTGCGAAAGTCTCACGTACGCGAGGACGTCCCTATATCCAGTCCCAGTCGCCAACATTTGTGTTTAAGGTAAAACCGTATTTTTTCTACTTTATTAGTTTAAATAAGATATAGAGTATAAAATGTGCTATTCGCTTGAGTCTCGTAGGTTTTTAGGTGTGTTTAGAAAGTGTCAGTAGGCTAGTTTTCGTACCGTCGGAACGAAAGGTTGTCAGGTCCGGCTTGGACCATTCATTCATGGATGGGGGTGGGGAGAGGGCTAGCATCGTACACGAGGTTTTTTTTTTTTGTGTTAGTGCAGAAAATGTCGACAGGTTACAAATATGCTGTTCGCTTGAGTATCGTATGTTTTTAGGTGTATTTAGGTGTTTTTACAAGTGTCGGTAGCCTAGTTTTAGTACTGTCGGAGCGAAAGGTTGGCGGATTGGGCCATTCCTCCATGGGTGGGGTCCTAGCATAGTAGCCTACGCGAGGTTTTTTTTTTTCGTGTTAGTACGATAATTGTCGCAGGTTGCAAATGTGCCTATTTATGTTGGTTGCAATGGGGTGTGCTGGTTGAATTTGTGTTGTGTACGGTAGTTTTGCAAAGTATGTCACATGGTAGAGCAGTAGTTATGTAGAGCGCGGAAAAAGTGTTAGATTATCAAAAAAGTGTGGGTTATCAAAATTAACCCACGGTGACGTGTGTCGGTTTTCAGATTAACCGTATATAACGGCTACACTTTTAGCATTGGGATGTGTTGGCGTGACGTCACCATCTTGCATTAAGTACTTTTTGCCCACCATGGACTTGGCGATGGCGTGGACTGATATCCGCAGTGCACACTTCGCTTCCTTAGCTGTGTTGTTTATGCAAACTTTCTGTCACGTTTGCATAATAACGATGTGTTGATGCAGTGAAGTTTGCGGCCGATACCATTTGAGGGTAGGGATGGGTCAATAACCGAAACCGAAACCGATTCGGATTTTGTGTAGGTTTTTTTGAACGGTGTTCGAAAAATCAATGATTGATTTGTTGTTGTAATTTTTTTTAATAATTATGATTTTCTACGCAAGCTCCTAGTCGTTAAAAAAATAAAATAGTAGTGGAAAATAGTGCCACAGCTAGTCCCAAGGTCCCTGTATAGTTTCAAGGCCTATGACGCTGCAGAAAGTGAAAGCGGGAACGAGTTAGAAGATAGTAGAACTACTGTTCCAAAAAAAAACATAGAAATATCTGGTTGAGATGGAGGGTGGCAAAAACCGATACCGAAACCGAAACCCCGGTTTTGTGGGCATGAAAACCGAAACCGGAACTAAAGTCAAAAAAATGAAATTGACCCATCCCTATTTGAGGGAGGGGTGTTTTGTGTGTTGAGAGTGGGATTTTCTTTAAAAATCAAAGAGTAGGTGAAATGCTTTTTTTTATTAGTAGGCTGATGTGTTTTTATGTTATAGCACATCACGGAAACTTCATCATGGAAAAATTACGTTGTTCACCTCACTGTCACGTCATGTGACATCACCCAACTTTACTGTGCATGGCATCCACATTACCACAATTTAATGTGGCGGTATGAATATCTTACACTGTAAAGTGTATTTTCAACATTATGAAATTTTGGGACCGTGCGATAACCCCATATTTAGGTCGCTAAATTTACCATCCCCTCAGGATTATGGTAAAGTTTAGCGCGCAGTAATCGGTGGTGTTGGTGTTGAAGACTTGGCGTTGTTTTCATGAAACTTAGTCGACAGCTAACGTTTAGTTACTTTCTGCTATTGGAATAAGTTCATTACGATTCATCTAACAATGAATTTCAAATAGTACTTACCTATTCCTAAAATATAAATTACGAGACGTCGAATCCCCCCCAGTTTTTAAACTCCCCACGATAGTCCTAGGGAAGAACTGGTGGTCCAACAACACGACCTTGAATATCAAAATTACGAACTTAACAACATTTCTTGATTGTTATTGTTGCCTTGTATATAACGTATCCTTATCGCTGTACATTGTTGTTTTGATTATTATTTTTCATTCAACTACATTGCATTGTTACGTCACCAAAGGTAATTAAATGGTTCTCAAGAGTACACAACGGGTTTTTTTTTCTTAGCACATGAAACGTTTTTAGCCATAGTCTAAAAAAAATTCCGATAAGGCGCCAACGCTTTCACCAAACGTTTCGTGGAGCCGATGACCATATGAGCACGTGCTCCATTCACATGTTCGTCTCGAAATGAATCTAAAGGCCGACAGAGGAACACCACAACAAAATACTTGGATCTAATGAGGAAGCATGTGAAGAAGCATCTGAACGTGGCTAAACCTACCATTAAAACAACTACACAACAAAATGTAGGCTACTGGAGTATTTCTGGTTTGGTAAAAAAAAAAAATCCATTGCCCGCAATTGAAAAATCGTGAATAAAACAAGTAATAAAAAAAAACATCGTGCGAACGTGTTAATTTTTTTAGTACGACTCCACAGAATCATTTAATTAATTTTCGCGGCCTTAACATCTTTCTTCCGTTTACGGTGACGTCAAAATTGGGACTGACTAATTACCACTACTAGCCGATACGACCCGATATCATACCCGTATACTTTACCGATACTCGTGGTTGTCCACGGCGGTTTTTACAAAGAACAATTACGGACACATCGTAGCCATTGTGTATTTTTCTTTTTTTTTTTTTTTTTGGGGGGGGGGGGGGGGGGGAGGCATTTTTTTCTAAAAAAAAATTTTTCGGTTGGTTCTTAGTCTTTAAAACAGCTATTGTATGCACGGTTACACTGGCTAATACGCGCTGATTTTTGTTCGCTTTGTTCACTCATCCAGCGCATCCTGTGACTCAAATCACCCCACCCCACCGCTAATACTCCCCCTCCTCCCTTTCTATGATCACTTCTGTTATATTCTTCCATGTTCATATTCGCGGAAATACCACCATCAAATGTCTCAAATCCCCCCCCCCCCAACTGATCCCCCCCCCCCCGGGGGAGAATCCATCCCCCCCCCCCCTTTTCTAATGATCACTTCTATTATATTCTTCCATGTTCATGAACATGCTGGCGGAAATAAATGAAGTTCAAGGCGGTCTCGAAGCTGCCTCTTAGAGAAGCATGCTGTCCTGAAAAGCTTCTCCCCTACCAGATGCGCGGTGCCGTTGGTTCTTATTTAACTCTTAAAAGTATTATCTTTTAGATGAGGGAAATCACTCCCTTTAGGGCTAATAAATTCAGATTTTCTCCAGCTGCATTGGGGCTCGTTAACTGGAAGCCACAGCAACAAATAATACATTTTTGCACATCAGCACTACAAACTTTATTTTTTTAAAGGGCGGGGGAGGGAAGGGGTTTAAATTTGGGGAAGGAGTACTCTCCACAGCCACTGCGGGACGGACATTTATACCGATAAATTTTGCCTCTACCGATACAATCGATATCTCACTGATTTACTGTATTTGTTTAATGCAGTGCCACTATTTTAAAGAAAGTTGAATTAAACTATTATCTTAGGTATACAGCACCTTTAAATATCAGTCTGGCATAACGAAGAGCTTGGAAGAGACGAGTCCATGATAATATCGTCGCATGTTCCAAATTTCGTTCTGGGTCGCGACCACATTAATACCTGCGTTAAAAATAGGCTGTATATAGCCTGTAAAGGCCTGTTTACGCTGTATAGGCTGTATGTGTGTAGGCTGTTATAGGTTTTAACCAAATAAACACTAGGTGCGAAAAATATCACTCATCCTACAAGCATGGCTTTACTTCAGACACGCCACAAGCCTTGCATGCAATAGTGTTGGTTCGCCCTTGAAGCGAGGAAGAAGCTAGCTTCTTCAAGCCAAGGCCGACTTAGGTAGAAATCGTGAGTCTCGCTTCCTGACGCTTGCCCGGGTTCCGGAAATTTCACGTATTTTAGCATTGTTTCGATAAAATAAGATTTTGGCGATGTTGAAACAATGAACTGTAACCGGGAAACGAAACCCACAGTTTCTCCCATACGACCATGTGACAAAGGATGGAATATGACGCGATAGTTACAGCATGGACACTCCCACGTCCTACGGATGTGTATGCTTTTATTAGCTCTTGTTAATATTTATAAGATCCCAGGTTTAATGGAGCATTCGGTAACTTAATATTTTTAATAACTCTACAATAATTATCAGGTAACCAGTAAGACGCAGCTCAAACTCTGCTTTCAAACACGGCAGATCAATTTCTCTTCAATGTCGATTTGTATTTCACTGTAGAGTGTTCCAACCTGGCGATTCGTTTTTTTCAAGGATGTTTTTAAAATGCGTTTTGCGCTTTAGCAGTTTCTGCTTTAATATCACTGATTTGTATTAAATAAATACAGATGCAAACCGGTAAGTGCCGATTCTTATGTTACAGAGCAGCGTCATGTGACGTCGTTTTGGCTACGAGACACCGTTTGGAGGTAATAGCTACAAGGTGCACTAGATTAAAATGTAACGGCAAACAACGGCACTTCTAGTCAAGACGGTGCTTTCAGAGCGGATTTCTAGGCTTAAATAGAACGTTGTTTTCTCCAACAATAAAAATTGCGCGTTACAGGCTTAAGAAATCCAGTCTAATAGCATTGGCTTCAATAAGACGATCTTCCTTTCTCCCTCCAGTGCTCCTTGCAGCTAACCCAGAAACTGGCTCCATCATAGAGTTGTACACAATAATACTACGTCGTGTCACTGCCCTATTAACGTCAAAGAAATGAAATTGCAGTAAGATGACGTAAATAAACACCCGTTGTAGTATCCCGGGGCTGCAGTGAGGCTCATAAGGCTAGATTGCGGCAATCCGGATGTGACGTGGAAGCTTAGCTTTAAGTTTAGCTTATTTGACGTGCACCGCCATAAGGAGAGACGTTGCAAAATCGTCATTGTGACGTAAAAACGAATACGTTAATGAGCGAGACGTCTGTGCAACAAACGCTTTGCAGCAATGTGATTAGTGAATCAGGTGTTGTGGCGATTTTGTGCTGATTCGGTGGCGTATCTAGAGGGGGGAGAGGCAGATGGGTGATTCGCCCCCCTCCCACTTTACTTCCCCTACCAGGCTTTTGAAGGCTTATTCGGCAAACTGACCAATCACTTTTTGCATTTAAATTGTTGATGCTCAAAAACAGAAAAATATCTGGACAGCCGTTGTCCACAGAATTTAATTCAAACTAGCGGACTCGCTCGCTTCGCTCGCTCATTCCGCGTCATCTCGCTACGCTCAAGGAACTTTCATCCTGCAACTCTTGTGCTGCTGACAGACATTCCACGTCTAAAACGATCAAGCAAATGTTAAGAGTGCAGTACGCGTTTTTTGTAAGGCTTCCACTGCACAAACAAAATTTAATGATAACCATAAATCATTCCAACAGTCTGGCCATCCGTCAGCTACGTGCGCGTCGATACATGCTTCCAGTAATTTCTTTGATTCCCAAATCATCACAAAATCGTGTGCTGATTGTAATTATTGCTCACAGTTCGTCCATCACATTCCTAAGTACGTCTGCATTTTATCTTAATCATTCAAAACATACGAGTTGTCTGTTTGCACATTTGTACGTCTTATCCTACAGACCTAACACAGAAAAAACGATCAAGCAAATTTTAAGAGTGTAGTATACGATATCGGTTATATCGAGAGAAGGTCAGTATTATTTTTTTACGTCCAAGGAGTCAAGCAAAAAATCAAGCAATTTATCAGAAAAGCCCTGTTTCTGATGACAAACGCTGATTTTCGTTCGCTTCGCTCACTCAATCAGCGTAAACATTTCCTCAGAAACTTGACTGAATCAATGTAACCACCAAGAACCACACATCATTTGTAATTTGTGTTAGTATACACTTTATATGGGTTTTCCTGTTTCACTTATTTTAAGAATATTGTTCTTTACGTCCTGCTCAGTACAGATTTTTCCATGGGCGTCTTATCACTTCACTTTCTGATGATCCCTCACTTGGAGAAACATCTGCAGAACGTCAGTTGTAATCTCCTACGAAGGTGAGAGATGAAAGATTGATAGAGCAAAGCGAGCCACACATTCAGAAGGTTTACTTTACGTGGAAATCGCTCGCTTTACTGGCTTTGGAAATCGCTCGCTTTGCTACAGACACACGAATGTTTGACACCGTTTTGAAACTAAATCAATTGTTTTGATTTTTCTCTGCATCAAGTCAGTTAGTATAAAACCAATTTTAAGATGTGTATGTAGTGTGTTGCAACATACGTCGTCCGTGCATCGTTTTCCAGATCATCTCTCTTTGCTCGAGGAGGTTTTCATGAGCAAACTATGACGTATGAACAAACATCATGCGGGTAAAAAAAACTTTGACGTTAGTTTTTCAGGTTCTTTCGCTTATTTGAGGGTGATAATATCAAGTTACAGCGATGAAAATAGGCCTATTAAAAGCGAAATTTAATTATCTTTCGTTTGGTCCTACTCCCATCTTTGTAGGTGCTTTGGTTCCGGAGGAGTAGAGGTACAAACACGCACGCACGCACGCACGCACGCACGCACGCACATCATATGATTTTAATTATGTAGATTTGAGATAGAACTTGAACAATATATTTGGGTACAATTATTTACCACTAAATGGCTGCATTTCGAGGTCGAGGATGCAACTTTCATCTTAGCTAATTTATACTTGTACTGTTTCTCCTTTAAATCACTAAAATAAGAAGGTAACACATGGTGAAATAAAGAAATAGTTCATTAATTGATAGATCATCATCAATTCAATTTAACGCAACTTAATTCTTTTTGTGTTTCAAAACTATTCAAAAAGAAAAGTATCTTAACAGACAAGTATTTTTTTGTTTGTCTGGAATGCCTTTAGTTTAAAGATCTAGCTAAGATGTACTGACATCACGAAAATCAGTAATTTTTTCTTATACTAACATTTCTAACAAAGGATCAGGAATGTTTAAAACAAGTTTTTTTTTTTCTTTTTTTTTTTTTCTTAATTTTGACGAGCCTTATGTCAGCCGAAGCAATTAATGCTTGTAAGGCTGAAGCGGCTCAATTTTGAACATTACCAGATTTTTTTTTAGAGAAGAAGAAATCTGGTAAAGGGAGGTGCCAGCCCGGGGATTCGATCAAGCAAACCTTCGAACATCGTCGGGGCCGAAAGATTGTCCAGAATTAGCCAGAATACATCCCATAGCCGCTGAAGGAGCATGGTAGCCTCTCACGTTACCCTGGCCGGCAGTCCTGGACGGGACTTTGCCAAGGTCCCCTTTCCAGTGGTTCGACCAGATCCGCAAACCTTCAGCAACCAGGCTGAGCTCTCTCACTGCTCAGCCACGATGACCGCTAATTAGTTATGAAAAAGTGAAAGATTTACATTATTAATTTTTTTTATACGTATATTGCAATCGGCAAAACTGATTGGATAAAAACGTTCCCAATGCCACTTTACAAGGCCAGAAAATACCGTAAAATAGCAAAAATGCGTCGGCTTCCCGATGTGGAGCTCACAGCGCTCCTCCAGACTCTCTAGCTGTTTTGGGTTTTTTCCGCCATACCATTTGGCTAAGTTACTAGTGTTGCCCCCTCAGTACAAAACACTAGTTAGGCCACTGTACTGGTTACGTGGTGTATCGACGCCTGACCATCCCTGATCATTGATTGGTTAGTGAGCCAGCTCTTGTTTGGCGTGCAAAATGAATGTTACTACGTCACGCTGACGATTTTGTCTCACATGTCTTCATTTCCTGAAAACGAGGAAGCAGAGACTGATTATGCCCAGACTAGGTATTGCGTGAAATCTCGAATACGATCACCGATTGTTAAGCGTGAGCAAGGTAACCAAATTACTAATCGCTGGTACATTTCTTCAGGTTTCACAATGGGAGAAACAAAATAATATGCGTGTTTTGGATAGTTGGTAAGTAAATTGTTTTTACTGCATTACTAAAAAGGATTTCTCATTATACAGTCCTAACTCCGATCATCTAGCCAACTGCCCCGACAAGGCATCTAGATCCACTGATAGTCTAATCGAGGACCACGCTAACAGTCCACCCGCTAAGTTCACATTGTTAGATCTCATTGTTAGAAAGTCATCATTCAATCTATCCGTCATTGTTAGATTGCCGGCCACTGTAGTGGTTTGCCTCTGACAGCAAACATGTACTAAGTTAAAAGGGATGGGGGTTCTCCCAAGTTCGTATTGTTTTCAAGAGCGGTATTGATAACGAGGGCAAAATCTCTACGCATTTCTTTTTAATTGATTGCATCTAACAACGAACGTGTGCTAAACTAAAAGGGATGGGGATTCTTTTAAGTTCATATTTTGTCCTGGAGCTGGTATTGGAAACGAAAGTAAAATCTCTACACATTTCTTTGCAGTGAACGTGTGCTAAACTAAAGTATCGGGGATTTTCGTTAGGTTCATATTTCGTGGAGGAGCTGGTATTGAAAACTAGGGAACAATCTTTACGCAGTTTTATTGTACTTCAGCTCCATCTGATGGCACAGGTGATGAAAACCAGTAGGGTTTAGGATTATTTTCGTGAGTGGCTTTTTTTCAGGTTCAGTGCTAAATTCAGGTTTTCCAAAATGTTGAACTTTTATTTTGCAGCTTTTAATTGAAATGACGATGGAAATACTTGATTTTGGATTCGTAACTCTATTATTTAACATCTGGATGTGGAATACCGGTAAGCCTAGATGTCTGAAAAGATATAGCCACAATGTTCGGCATTCATAAATTTTAGGAAAAGGTTGGCTATTGAGACGAGGCAACTTTGCTCTGTGTTGTTTACAATTGCTATGCATGTGTCGTCATGATAATTATTTACCAATAGTGACGTAACGGGAAGCTTTTGTTCTCTGCTGGTAGCATACGATTCACTGTGGTAGAAGAGGTCAACATCTCTCTATTCTTGGGTGGTTGGCTTGTTAGTTTCAACACTAATGACATCTTTAGTGCACCATACCCATCAACGTCATGTTTCAGACAGTTCAGGACCTTAAATTCGTCGAAACAGCGTCCCTAACAATGGTGTACTGGTACTTCCGGTAAAAGAGGGAAGAAGTAAAAAAAAAAGTTAAAACAGCATCTTCACTAACCAACTTGGCCTTACTGGGCATGGACACTACATTAATTTACAGTTGCTTGTTTAATAACAGGCTTTTTTAGAGCGAAGCGAGCGGAGTTCTGCTATTAAAGGATTCCAATGCAAGCTTTGTGACAGCAGCACGGAAAAACTGTTGCTCCCAACGATTTTAAATTTTGGTCATAGTCGTTTCCATGCAGAGACTAAGTCTACCACGAGAAACAAGTGGGGGCAGTGACTAACTAGTCGCAACTGGTCTTCCGTCCACTTCTACCACTTCCGTCACTGCTTAAAGGGCAATTACATCCATTTTGACATGCATGTTTTACTTTTGGACCACTTAAACAATAACTAAAAACAAGAATTGCGGTAAGAATACGTTACGTACGTCCGATACAACAATATAATTACTGCATCACCAAAACACGAGACGGGGGCCGCCATTGTTTTGCTAGAACGTGTAGGAATTAATGCCGACAGATAGTAGCCATCGATTTCGACACGCAGCCGAATGAGATAGCTCTATTGGGTGTGAGAGCTCAAGCGTCCGACGGCCTTAGCTGGCCACTACAACTGTCGGCCAGCTAAGGCCGTCGGTCGCTTG
>JAHWFP010108434.1:744-16576 GCA_023313725.1 Lithobius niger
AATGTTCTTAGATGTCTGGCATTACATAGGAAATTTTACTCTATAGCAAAATCTTCAAATGAGAGCATGAGCAGTTATATCAATCGGGTTGAAGAATGTGCAAACGAATTAGCTAACTGTGGCATGAAAATCTCTGACACAAATTTGGCATGGTGCATTTTGGCGGGGTTACCTAGAAGTTGTGATGTAATGTTAATGGGCTTCGCAGCAATGGGTGCCAATAATATTACTTGTGCAAAAGTAAAAGAACTGTTATATTTTGAAGATTCAAGAAATCTAAATGATCCTAACCTAACTCAATCCTTAAATTCGGCAGCATTGGCCGTACATGCGAACAAGCAATACTCTCAGGGTCAAACAATACCGACAGCTAATAAGAAATTAATTTGTTTTACCTGCGGTGGTTCCAATCACAAAATGGCGTCCTGCCCCTCACCCCCTGATCCTTCTATTTTTAGCAACCGTGGAAGAGGTAAAGGAAATCACCGTGGATGGAGAGGATTCAAAAGAAGAGGAGGAAACAGAGGATCACAAGCGAATACAAGCCAAGAACCGAAGGGTTTATTCGCCACAGCCACATCCACGATGTATGCATTGTTCTCGTGCCTATGGACCTGGTCATTTTTCTCAGCAGCTACGGATGATAAAGGTAAAAAGTTGCAAGATATTTTCGTCGTGGATTCCGGCGCATCCAATCATCTCGTGTCAAATGAAAACTGGTTGTTTAATTGTCTAAAAATCAATGGTTTGCCTATACTTTCAGCCAGCAAAAATTGCGATTTGAAACCGCATTCAAAAGGCAACATTCGTTTTGACACTGGTAAAAGTAAAATTTTGATGAAAGATGTTTTATATGTTCCAGACTTACAAGTTAACTTATTTTCTGTAAGATCGGCTACAGCAAATGGGTGTCATGTGATATTCTATGAGACCTGTTGTTTGATTTATCATGGCCGTAAAATGATTGCAAAAGGGTATATGACTAATGGTTTGTACATTTTGGTAGGAAATCCATTACTTAATAATGATCCAGTTACAGATAAGTTGCTTAGAGGAACAAACTATACTGAAATTCCAGATAGTGGTCATGTTGCAATGTTAAACAAGATAGTGCCAGCGAAAGTAACGATAGAAAGTAATTTGGAATTGTGGCATAAACGATTTATGCATACAGCAATCTCTACTTTGCATGAACTGAGTGACTCAAAAGCCCTTAGGGATTTTAAACTTCCAAAGAAGAAGAATATAACTTCCCCCTGTCACGACTGCATTCAGGCAAATTTGACAAGAAAACCTTTTCCAGCACTTACATACGAACGAGAGAAAGAACAATTAGCTTTAGTGCATACTGATGTGCTAGCAATTCCTGTCAAATCCATAGGCGGAAATTCGTATGTCCTAACGTTTACAGACGACTACTCAGGATTTGTGAGTGTTTACATACTGAAGAATAAATCGGACGTTCCTGAAAAAATAAGAGTATGTAGCAATGGCCGAAAATCAAACTGGTAAACGTTTAAAAGCCATAAAATCCGACTGCGGGTCTGAATATCTTAACAAAACGTTATCCGATTTTTTCAAAGAGAAGGGTGTGAGGCACACCACCACAAATCCCTTCTGCCCCGAGCAAAATGGCCGTTCGGAACGCCTTAACAGAACCCTGATGAATCTTGTTAGAGCAACATTAACTAGTGCTAATTTGCCAACTTATCTTTGGGCTGAATTAATTACCACAGCGGCCTATATACGAAATAGATGTGTGAACAAAGCTAACAAGAATTGCACACCATTACAATTATGGTTAGGAAGGTCTGAAAAACCAACGGCTAGACATTTAAAAGCTATAGGTTGTATATGTTTTGCTCACATTCCTGTCCAGAAAAGACATAAATTACAGCCGAAAGCAAAGAAGTGTGTAATGATTGGCTACGACTTAATTTCACGGAGCTATAGACTTTGGGACTTGGAAAGTAAAGTTGTGATTGTGTCAAGAAACGTTACATTTCTGGAAAATGAATTTAATTTTGAACATTTGGATCAACAGAATTCTACAGAATTTGAAAAGATGTGGGAACAGCTGTGGATAAATGAAGAAACTGACGAGGAAGAAGAAACCGAAAAACTGCCAACTGAGACAGCACGAGCCATTACCCCACCAATTGAACTGCCAACTTCAGCTACAGGTGAGAAAGTCGTGACCCCTCTTACTGTAACGCCTTTGCTGGAAGAGGACAAAACTCCACCTCAAGTTGTGGGTCAACTCGCCAAAAAGAAGAAAAAGAAGGAATCCAAGACAAGTGAAAGTAAAAGTGGTTTTGAACATAGATATTTTACGAGGTCAAAGTCTAATAAAACTGTCTCAGAAAAAGAAACGCCAATTCCAGGGGAAGAGAATAGTTTACCAGAAGAAAATAACGTTAAAGTACCAACAAATACGAATGAAAATAAGACTGAAAAAGCTTTAACAGTTTTTGGAGGGAAAAATAACAGCAATGTTATTGGCGATTCTTTCACTGAATTACTCCTGGAACGTTATGGTGAACCAGTGACCCAACACACGTTGATAAATACTTGTTTCTTCAATTTTCACAATGATGATTATGAGCCAGCTGCTTTAGCTACAGTTGTTAATGAGCCTAAAATACCGAACAATTTCCGTGAAGCAATAAATAGTGTCGATTCAGAAAAATGGTTAGCTGCTATACATCCCGTGGTAGGATGTCGCTGAGTGTTCTGTGTTAAGCGTAATGCTTTGGGCGGCATCGATCGTTATAAAGCACGCCTTGTTGCAAAGGGATTTACGCAACAATATGGACAATCGTACTTTGAAAGTTACAGCCCGACTGCTGGGCTTGCAACAATACGTCTAGCAATCTCTGTAGCGGTACAAAACAATTGGTATATAGACCAATACGATGTGACTGTTGCTTATCTCCAAGGTCGACTCGATTGTTACGTTGCTATGCAACAACCAGAGGGCTTTGTTATACCCGGTCAAGAAACAAAAGTGTGCCGTCTCGTAAGATCGATATATGGACTCAAACAATCCGGGCTTTGTTGGTACAGAAGACTGACGGAAGTGTTGTTGAAGCATGGTATGCATCGTTGCCTTTCAGACGCATGCGTATTTTGGATAGAAGTCAACAATGAACGTGATTTCGTCACAGTCTACGTCGACGATTTAATGGCAGCTGCCCAAACAATCAGAATTAGACAATTGTTGAGGAAGATATTGAATTCTGATCTGGATATAAAATATCTGGGTCCCTTGAATTTCCTGCTAGGAATCCAATTTGAAAGAGAACCCAGTGGAGTGCTTTTTGCACATCAACGTACTTATACAGAGAAAATATTAAAAAGATTTAATATGGAATTCTGTAAAACAGTTAACACACCGTGTCTCCCTGGTCAACATTTAAATAAGACTGTAACCTTAAGTGTTGAAGAGCAAGAGGAAATGAAGACAGTCCCTTTTAGAGAATTAGTAGGGTGCCTATCTTATCTTGCCTTGGCGACACGTCCCGACATAGCATATGCGGTCAATGCAGTGGCCGCACATTCGGCTAATCCAAATCCTACACATTGGATAGCCGCCAAACGAATTCTGCGTTATCTTCGAGGTACCCTCGACAGAAAATTAGTCTTTCGTCCAAATCCTGCTAGACTTGAAGTTTTCGCAGATGCTAGTCATGCACCAAATGCTGATGACCGAAAATCCATTTCTGGTGTAATTGTGTTTTATGCCGGAACCCCTATCCTATGGAGAGTAACCAAACAGAAAAGTGTCTCACTTTCGACAATGGAGTCGGAGTACCGTGCCTTGTGTCTAGCGTCCAGGGAAGCTTTCTGGATGCGTGCCTTTCTCAAGGAAATAGGTGTTTATGGACATAGTACACCACCAACCGTTGTGCATACCGATTCTTTGAGTGCAATTCAACATGCTAACTCACAGATTGAAAGATCCAGAACAAAACATATCGAAATTGTTTATCATTTTGTCAGACAGAAAATTGATGATGGTGACATCGTTTTGGAGTTTGTTCCCACTGAACGAAATTGGGCCGACATTTGCACCAAAGCAGTTACCTCTCAGATTCATACTAATCTCTGTCTTGGTCTTTCTCTTGCAGCATCCGACTCCAGATGATGAGATTTATTTTACAGGGTGTCCTCGTCACACGGGGGCATGTTGATTCCTGGGGTCCTTGACCTTGGACCCATACATCAACTATTGACTCTGCACTACGATTACGTATGCCTGCAGGGTCACCATGAACCAACAATGATCGTCATGACCATGATGGGTCATCTGTTGAAGACAATAGTTCTTAAGTGTTTATCGTTGTGATCATTATTGTTAACGGTTGTTATGTTTGTAAACAAATTGGAAAGGTTGTTAAAGAAGTTGCTTTAGCTTCCACACTTCATCGAAATTCCTCCAACCGTTTAGATCATGCTTTGTGTTAAAATATTGTCCCTTCCATATGTAAATATGTCATGTCATTATAGTTAGTAAACTACAGTGAAGTTTACCGTGTTCACGAAATGAGTCATCATTCCGAGTTTCACAGTCCACCGTTTGCAGCTCCAATATTATTTAATTCCACTGCGCCTATCCATTCAGGACCTCACTCCGACTTTTGATTCGGGGGAGGATTCAGATGTTTTCGGATCACCCAGGGGAGGAGTTGAGGAGGATGATTCAGTCTTAAGCCCGTCCTAATGCCTGCACATACCATCGTTCAGTGGAACTGCCAAAGTTATCGGACCCATGCAGAAGAGCTGCGACTGCTTTTGTCGCATTGGCGACGTCTGTGCTGCTGCCTCCAGGAAACTTGTTTTAAGGCGTCAGATAATCCGGTTGTTCGGGGTTATTCTGTCTACCGTCTGGATGCAGACCCTGTGCCACGTGCACATGGTGGTGTTGCTGTGCTGGTTCAACACTCTCCGCCGCATGCCCGTGTGCCTCTGCACACTAGATTTCAGGCGGTAGCAGTTCGAGTTTCTTTCCATTTGGATATTACTGTCTGTTCGCTTTATTTGCCAACGGATGAGGGCTTTGGGGTTGGTGATCTGGAGGACTTGGCCTGCCAGCTTCCTGCCCCTTTCCTCTTGCTGGGCGACTTTAACAGCCACCATGTCCAATGGGGAGGACCTCATACTGATAATAAGGGGAGAATCCTTGAGGAGTGGATGCAGAGGGGGTCCATTTGTGTCTTGAACGATGGTGCCATGACCCACTGCAATCGGGCCACAGGTAATTGGTCAGCGGTGGACTTGGCCATTTGCTCTCTAGCTATCCCGGTTCACTTCACTTGGGCTGTCATTGCCGATCTGCATGGGAGCGATCACCTCCCCATTGTGTTGTCCACAACACAGGGGGGTTCTGTTGCTTCCAGGCCAGCCCGGTGGGCGCTGAAACGAGCTGAGTGGTCAGCCTTTGCTGAGGCTGCTGTTTTTCAGCATGCGGTGCAGGACGTTACTGATGTCGATGAACTTTCAACTCATTTCACTGATGTAATCCTCGCTGCTGCTCAAGCTTCTATCCCGCGTACGTCCACACAGCCGAGACGGGTTCCTGTTCCGTGGTGGACGCCTGCTTGCGGGCGAGCCATTCGGGCCCGCAGGCGAGCGTTGCGTGCATTTACGGTTAGCCCAACTACTGACAATTTTGTTGCCTTTAAGCGCTGTCGTGCCCGTGCCAGATTTGTCATCCGTGAGGCTAGGCGTGCTTCATGGTCGGCTTATGTTTCTTCGATCACGCGCTCCACTCCTTCTCAGCAGGTGTGGAGGAAGGTGCGCCAGATCTCGGGGAATACCGTGCCTTCCCCGGTATCGTAGCTGAGGGTGGCGAACGCCATGGTTTCATCTGTGCCGGATATTGCCGATTGTCTTGCGTCTGTATTTGCGCGGGTCTCGAGTGATGATCATTATGATTCTGGTTTCCTCGGGATTAAGCATAGGGATGAGGCTCACTCTCTTGAGTTTCACTCCGACGGGCTGGAGCAGTACAATTTGCCGATCACCAGGCAGGAATTTGTTTCAGCTTTGTCCAAGTCGCATGACTCCGCCCCAGGCCCTGATGATGTTCATTATCAGCTGTTGAAACATCTGCCTCTTGCCTCCAAGCAGTTCTTGATGGAAATGTTCAACCGTGTGTGGGTGGAGGGCTCTATTCCAGCTGTGTGGAGGGCAGCGGTGGTCACCCCGATTGTGAAACCGGGCAAAGACCCTACTACTCCTTCCAGTTATTGCCCAATCGCTCTGACTAGCTATGTCTGTAAACTTATGGAACGGATGTTCAGTTAGCGGTTGGTCTGGGTGTTGGAATCACAGGGATTCTTATCTGCGTCCCAGTGTGGCTTTCGACGGTTTCGGTCAACTATCGATCATCTTGTTGTCCTTGAATCAGATGTGAGGGAGGCTTTTCGCCTGCGTCAACATCTGGTTCAAGTTTTCTTTGACTTGGAGAAGGCTTATGATACGACCTGGCGTTATGGGATTCTCCGTAATCTCTATGATTGTGGCTTAAGGGGACGGATGCCACTGTTCCTCTCTGGCCGTTCTTTTCGCGTTCGTGTCGGGGCGACTCTTTCCCGCCCGTTTGTCTTAGAGAATGGTGTGCCTCAAGGAGGTGTCCTTAGTGTTATCTTGTTTGCTATTGGGATCAACCCCATTGCTCAGCAAGCTGTTGTTTCCCAGTCTTTGTTTGTCGATGACTTTGGCCTGCGCTTTCAGGCGGCTCGCATGCAGACCTGCGAGCGGCAGCTACAGCTGGCAGTTAACAAAGTCCAGACCTGGGGGCTCAGTAATGGTTTCCAGTTTTCTCTGGACAAGACTGTGTGCGTCCACTTTTGCCGCCAACGAACACTGCACCAAGATCCTTGCCTGTACTTGGGACAGGCACAAATTCCTGTTGTGCCACAGGCACGTTTCCTGGGTCTGGTGTTCGATTCCAGGTTATCTTGGCTTCCTCACTTGCGTCAACTTAAAGACAAGGCTTTGCGGGTGCTTAACATCTTGCGGGTCCTGTCAGGCACTTCATGGGGTGCTGATTGCACTGCCATGTTGCGCCTCTACCGAGCCCTTGTCCGCAGCATACTTGATTATGCGTGCATGGTCTATGGTTCGGCTAGTGACTCGACTCTCCAGATGTTGGACACTGCGTGTGGCGACTGGGGCATTTCGAACTTCTCCAGTGGTCAGCCTCTATGCTGAGGCCTCGGAGCCACCTTTGACCATTCGTCGGCGACAGCTTGCTATTCAGTATTCTGTGCGTTTGCGTGCTGTGCAATCCAGTCCTGCTTGGACCATGGTTTTTGGGCCAGACTTGCGAGTCGGTAGATGCAGGGTGGGTAAGGGTGATTTCCGCGATAGGCTCCAGCGGTCTGTCAGGAGATAGCCTTTGAAATACCCTACGTCTTGAGGCTTGGGGGGGATGTCAGTTGCCCCTTGGCTTGTCCCAAGTGGCTGTTTCATTTTAGCTCTGGCATCCCTCCCAAAGGGTTCCACTCTACCTGCACGGTACTTACAGTAGTTCCGGCGGCTGTGTTCTCATTACGCCGGTTATCAACGCCTGTTTACTGATGGGTCGAAGTCGGACGTTGGCGTGGCCTGTGCTTCTGTGTGTAAGGGAGTAACGGTTGCCCATCGCCTTCTTTCAGGCTATTCTGTGTTTTCTGCAGAGCTCTTGGCTCTTGGTTTGGCGGTGGAATGGATCCTTGACCTTCAGGGCACGCATTTCATTATCTTTAGTGATTCCATGAATGCCCTGGAGTCCTTGGCGACTTACAATCCTCGGAACCCCTTGACACAACGTGTCCAAGCTTTGCTTCCCCGCTTGCCTGGCCAGCAGAAAGCCGTGCTTTTCTGCTGGATCCCGGACCATGTTTGGATAAGTGGAAATGAGCAAGCTGATTCTGCTGCGAAAGGTGCCCTTTCTGGCTCTCTCGGTAGGGATCTCAGCCTTCTTCCCTCAGACGCCTTTGCAACTCTTGCGTCTGAAGTTGCACGCATTTTGGCAAACCTTGTGGGACAGGCAGGACGGTAATAAGTTACGAGCTATTAAAGGCACTGTCAAGGAGTGGCACTCGGCGTGTCGCCGCAGTCGCCGTGAGGAGGTAGTGTTGGCCCGTTTGCGCATTGGTCACACCCGACTTACTCACTGTTTCGTTTTGTGGAGGGTTGACCCTCCTGAATATTATTGGTGTCGATGGCCGCTTACGGTCCGGCACTTCCTTGTTGATTGTCGCCATCTTGATGGTGTTCGTCGTTGTTTCCATCTTTCGCATGACAGTGCTCGTCAATTGGGCGATAAGTCTGTCGTCCTGTCTGGTGTTTTTCAATTTTTGCAGGAGGTACAGATGTATGACAAGATTTAGACTACGGGTTTGAATAATATCTCTGTAATGTGTGGTGCAGTGGCAACCCCGACCACTGCACTGTTACTGAGGTTGGCGCTAATGACCAAGTTGTCGACGCGTCATTAAGCCTCAATGCCCCCCCCCCCCCCCCCAATTTCATATCTGGATGCCTTCCCGTTATCTCGGTATCGATGAACAATCACCCTACGGGATTTAATATGGGGATGAGCGAATTAGCTAGCTAGCTAGTAGTAACACATTTGCAACGTTATTGAGGGTCAGATTTTGCATTGAAAGCAGTTTAGTTGGCATTCCTACACGAGTTAATTTTTGTCAGGTGTGTCACTGCTCTCGATTTCGACACAATTTAAGCTTTTGTACTGTATTATTATTTTTATCCAAGTACCCGAAATGTGCCCAACTCTGCTTCAAGATATAAGACACTGACGCTATGGCGTCGCGCTACACATGATTTACAACCTCGACAATTGAATTGATGTGATGTTTGTTGCCCAACTTTGCGCGACACACTGGTGTCTGTCTAGATCCACCCAAAGCCAAACCTGGTGTAAAACACGGCTAAGTTTCCAAAAAGGATCGGCATTTGAAGGCAGTGATATCATTCAACCAGGGAAAGGCCGCCAAGGTTAATCCTGTTAGCTAAGTTAATCGCACCGACTAATAGTTCGAAAGCTAAATGAAAACTAGAAAATTGTTACTCGCGGTAGCAATCTTCAACTTTTCATTTAAAGTCCAAAGTATTAGTCGGTGCGATTAAGTTGGCGAATAAAATTAACCTTGGTGGCCTTTTACTGGTTGAATGATATCAGTACCTTCAAAGGCCGATCCTTTTTAGAAACTTGGAGGGTTTTTGCACGGGTTTTGGTTTTGGGTGGATACCACAACTTTCATAGGACTGTGAACGTACAAAAGCTTCCACCGTCTTATCTACATCTGTACATTATTTTCTGGAGAAGTTTTATATCTGTAAATTTTCACATGGATTATTTTCAAATTTACGATTGCCGTTAGATTAGCCATTATATTAGCCATATTGACGCGGATTAGTTTATTGTACGACCATTCTGCACATGCTTAAATTTCTTCAATCCAAGATACTGGCTAACAATCGCTGATTTCGTTCGCTTCTCTCACTCAATCAGCGAATGACCTTTAGTTGTTTTGTTTATCCCTGCATCTTACTCTTACTTTTTCAAGATTTCGGCAGCATTACGATGTATTCTCGACATGATAAGATATGCTTTTAGTTGCTTGCAGTTGATAGACACATGTAATTTAGAACTGTGAACATACCAAAAATCTGCGCACCGTCTTATAACAACTGTACCTTTTTTTAAAGGAATTTTATGTGTATAAATAATTAGCCGTTACATCAGCAAAATTTATAATTTTTGTCGTTTGCTTTCTTCGTTCACATTTCGTCATACAGAAACTCCCAAAGGTCACTGTTACTAAAACAGCAGAACGCGAAACATTTTATTCTTGGGTTATTAACCAAAACCCGTTAGCTCGTGGATGCTCATATTGTTGTGTAACCATCATCTAACTTGCATCCCTTTATTCTTACGCAATCCACGGCAACGTAAATGTTTGCTTATTTTGTCCTTCAGTTGTAGTTCAGTTTAAAGTTCGTCCAGTTTTTAGTTCGTTCAGTTTTTAGTTTTAAATCTAAGGACCAGTGTTGATTGTTCACGCCATTGTTGCTTGAAATCTTTGGTTGCAACTTAGAAAAGAAACTAAATTTAAATTCGCTGGTGGCGAATTTCAAAACCCTCCCACGCTTTCGTCTTGATCCCTACAACCCCCAAACCAACAAAAGGACCATGCTCAGATCACCATGCATCCGTGTGCAAAAGTTCAGCTACCTAGGCCTTCTCAATTTTACGCCAGCTATGAGCAATGAGTCTGTGGGATATAACATGGGGCCAGCGTTACTAGGTACTAGTTACTAGCTAGTCAGCAACATCCACCCAAAACCAAAACTGGTATAATAACCCTCCAAGTTTCCAAAAACGATCGGCCTTTGAAGGTAGTGATATCATTCAACCAAGGAAAGGCCGCCAAGGTCAATCCTATTAGCCAAGTTAATCGCACCGACTAATAGTTCGAAAGTTAAATGAAAATTTGAAGATTGCTACTCGCTGTAGCAATCTTCAAGTTTTCATTTAACGTCCAAAGTATTATTGGGTGCGATTAACTTGGCTAATAGGATTAACCTTGGCGGCCTTTCCTTGGTTGAATGGTATCACTACCTTCAAAGGTCGATCATTTTTAGAAACTTGGCGGGTTTTTCTACCAGTTTTGGTTTTGGGTGGATATCACTACTTTCATAGGACTGTGAACGTACATAAAGTTACACTGTCTTATCTTCATCTGTACCTTTTTTCGAGAGGAACTTTATTTCTATAAATTTTCGCATTTATAATTTTCAAACTTACCATTGTCAACTAGCCGTTAGATCTGTAACGAAGTACAAAATAAGGACACATTAACGTTGCCTTGAATTGCTTAAGAATAAAATGGTGCACGTTATGGTTATGCAACAATACGAGCATCCACGAGCTAACGGGGTTTTTGTTAATAACTCAAAAATAAAATGCTTCGCGTTCTGCTGTTTTAGTAACAGCGACCTTCAGGGTTTCTGCATGACTAAATGTCAACGAAATCTTGAAAGGTTAAGGGGAAGGTGCAGGGATAAATAAAACAACTGAAGGGGATGCGCTGATTTCGTGAGCGAAGCGAATGAAATAGCGATTCTTAGCCAGTGCGTGCAAAAATGGGATTGAAGCAACTTAAGTATGTGAAGAGTGGTCATACAATAAACTAACCCGTGGCAATTTGGCTAAAAGTTCGTCCAGGCTTTTACAATAAATCTAAAGACGAGTGTTGATTGTTCAAGACATTGTTGCTTGAAATCTTTGGTTGCAACTTGGAAAAGAAACGAAATTTATATTCGTTGGTGGCGAATTTCAAAACCCTCCCACACATTTGTCCTGACCCCTACAACCCCCAAACCAACAAAAGGACCATGCTCAGATCACCATGCATCCGTGTGCCAATTCAGCTATACGTAGGCCTTCTCAATTTTACGTTAGCCATGAGCAAAAAGTCTATGGGATTTAACATGGGAAAAATCTTATTAGCTAAGCTAAGCCAGCTAGCTAGACAGTAACATAAAAACAACGTTATTGACGCATCTTTTTCTCTATGATTGGTGGACACTCATGCTTTAAATTTAATTTTTCTTAATCTCTGACCCTTTTCCTTACATTTTCCACAATTTGAAACATTTCTGTCGCATTGGGATTTATCCTCAACATGCCAAAATATGCTTTCAGTTTCAGTTGCTTACAGTTAACAGACACATGTCTGCTAGTGAGCCGCCTTTTTATCATTAACAATCAATTTTTTAACAATAGGATGACTGCAATGGGATGATCCACTGTTGTGTCTAGATCCACCCAAAACCAAACACCGGTTCTCGTCAGATCCCCGAAGTTAAGCAGCATTGGGCTGGATTGATACTTGGGTGGGTGACCGCCTGGGAATCTGGCTGTTGCAGACATAGGGCCTTAGGGCTTCGGGCAGATGACCAGGAGTGGTTAACGCTCGTTAAACCCTTTAACCCTTTAACCCCAAAACCAAAACTGGTAGAAAAAAACCCCAAGTTTCCAAAAACGATCGGCCTTTGAAGGTAGTGATATCATTCAACCAAGGAAAGGCCGCCAAGGTCAATCCTATTAGCCAAGTTTACACCGACTAATAGTTCGAAAGTTAAATGATTGCTTGAAGGTTGCTACTCGCTGTAGCAATCTTCAAGTTTTAATTTAACGTCTAAAGCATTATGGGGTGCGATTAACTTAGCTAATAGGATTGACATTGACGGCCTTTCCTTGGTTGAATGATATCAGTACCTTCAAAGTTCGATCGTTTTTGGAAACTAGGCGGGTTTTTCTTCCAGTTTTGGTTTTGGGTGGATATCACAACTTTCATAGGACTGTGTACATAAGGTTACACTGCCCTTATTTTCATCTGTACCTTTTTCTAGAGGAATTTTATTTTTGTAAATTAGGCGATAATAAGCATAATTTTTTTAATAGCCACGTGATTTGAAGATGGCGGCCAGCAGAGATTACTAGTGATGATGGCACACTCATTATTTCAATTGGAATAAACTACATCTTCTCCATTCTAAATTTGAAGGAAATTGGAGATAAGAATAACTTCAAACTGGCCATCCGATTTCAAGACGACGCCATTGCAGATCAATAGTAGTGATAGCACATTCATTGTTTCAGTTGGTATAAACTGTCATCTATGTCCAAAATTTGAAAGAAATTGGACGAAATAGGGATAATTTAAAAATGGTCACAGGATTTTAACATGGCAGCCATTAGAGATTACTAGTGACTATGGCACATTCTTCGTTTCTGAGTGGAATATCGCTAGCCAGCGCGTGGTCACCAATTCTAACGGCTTCGTAAAGATGGCAAAAATAGGCTGAGAGATACTAAACGTATAGAAGACCACACAGCGACTATGCGACTTTCCTAGAGGTCTCGTCACCCATGAATCGACCAAACTTATGGGAGGATACCGTTTATTCCCTACAGTTCATTTTTTCACTTCTGCAGAGGATGCGATAGTCACACATCGGCTCAGGTCCAGTTTGTTTAGACGTTAGCGGAAGAACTCGTTTGATAACCAATGACGTTGTTCAAATTTGTCGGTCCCTATACTGAGATCATTAGAGTCTTCTGAGTTGTCATTTCAACACTGGTTTAAATTATCGTAAGAAACAATTATCCACTTATCGCCCGGGTAGAGCACTGCATTGCTGTACTCTCTCAGGTTCGGCGAAAACTACCTCATTGCGAAGGGAGATATGCCAATTCACTTTTGCGCCTAATATCAGGCCAGTAAAAATGGCGATTGCATCAGTACTGTTAGTGTACGCCCTTCTTCATCAGTGTTGAAAACAAGAAGCGTATGAATGACATATTCTTACATTAGCACGGCCGGCAGGGGACAAACCTTCGGCGGAACCTAAACATAAGTATCCATTTCTAATGTTCCGTTTTTTCGAAAACAAAAATCGGTGGACAGTGGACACATAAAGTTGAAGCGAAAAAAGCCAACAAATTAACTGACCCAAAAACGGCTTCGCTGTTTATAAAAAAAAACATTAGAGCTCGTATCCCCATACTCACAGCCCTGACGGTACAAAAATAAAAACGGATTAGATTTCACTCGAACGCAACGAACTATAATTTGAACTTCAATTCGCAAAACATAAACCCACAAACACACACAAAATAGACGCCATCAACAGCAAAACGCTACAAATTTGAAAGATAAAAATGCATACACAAAATGAACACACATTATAGTTCAAATTATAGTTCGTTTCGTTCGAGTGAACTCTAATCCGTTTTTATTTTTGTACCGTCAGGGCTGTGAGTATGGGGATACGAGCTCTAATGTTTTTTTTTTCTAAACGGAGAAGCCGTTTTTTCCTCAGTTAATTATAATCCAAAGTCTCATAGCAGAAATGAAGCAACGACCCCCGAAAGGGGAACCCCTACAATGAAAACGGGTGAGTGTGTGAATTCTTTGGCAACAAGTTGAAACTGGTACGTTGTTGCATTGAAAGAAGTTCAAACTGGCACATTGTTGCCTCGATTAGCAATTTGCTCTGCGCGGTCATCACAGAGACACGTCGTAAATGACGTCATGCACGAAGGACAGTTATTTTTCACACGGTACGTACTGCTCAAGCCAAAGCGATACACTGAAAGTGGGGCGGAAGGCCTAAACGGGGAATGCCCGTATGTGGGGCAGTGATTCTGTTAGATCCACTCTTGGCATTCTAATGCTACAAAATAAAGAGATTGGGAGGGTGGGGACATTGTGTCTCTTACCATTAAGCATGCGATTACCCATTAACTGAACATAAAAGGTAATTTTTGGTTGTTGTTTAGGATTCCCCATACCAAACAACAACCAAACGCAGTCAAACGTTCAGGATACAATGTTGAATGACGTCATGCACGAAGGACAGTTATTTTTCGCACGGTACGGGTCACTCAAGCCAAAGCGATAAACTGGGAGTTGGGGGGGGGGGGGGTTCCTTAACGGGGAATGCCCATGTGCGGGACAGTACTTCTGTTGGCCCTACTCTTTAGAAAATAAAGACATTGGAAGGGGAAGGGGGCCAGGCGTCGATTACCATCAAGATTATGATTACGTATCAATTAAACCTAAAAGGTACTTTTTTCTGGTGTTTGGAATGTAGACCGTAGCAATTTTATTTGCACAAATTTTGCAAAAGGGGGAAGGGCAGTATTTAATTCAACTATCCATCCAAATTGAACTACGTGTAACAAAGGGGAGGTAGGGAAGAGGAGGGACGGGTAAGTGTATAGGATGGGAACGGAGAAGGGAGGGAGAGGACGGGAGAAAAGGGGGTGGGAAGATGGGAGGGAGAGGATTGGAGGAAAGGGAGAGTATTACAGGGGAAAAAATGCCCGTCGCACTGTACATTCAGGCAACACTGACCGAAAACTGGGAAACAGCCAAGTGCGAAAGAAAACCCCGGGCGAAGCCAGGTACGGCTGCTAGAGGTATGATAAAACATATATTACGAAGATAATAAGTAACAAAAACGAGTTCGCTTTAACAATTCAACAGCAACAATTAAACGGGAACCACCCTACAATATTGGGCGCATGTAACAAACGTACAGGCTAACGATTGTGGCCCAAAGTTAACGAGTTGTATTAACGAATGTTTCCATTGTTTTAGGAATACATTGTTGAGACTACATGAATTGTTGCAATAAAGGGAAAGCTAAAAACGTTGGTTTTGACAAAACGTTATTTTGCTGCAGTATGCTGGCTTGGTTAAAAGTTTATTAATAAACAAAAACGGAACGTTAAATGTTTAGAGTAAGGATCTAAAAGTCAAAACCTAGAAGGAACACGGACAAGCTTTGACAGTCAGGGTCTAGCTGTAAAATTTTGTCAGTAGGAGGCTGGAAAGCATTAGACCCTTACTACCCGGTGGTTAGATTAGTTCTAGTCTCTTCGGACTGAACGTGTGTATGAACGGTTGTAGCAGGTTTTCTTTGTTCTTACAATATTGTTTTGGAACTTGAGTAACACAATTTTCTTGTGAAGTTTGGCATTTTGTCTTTTGATGCTTTAGAATTTTTATTATATTTCGTAGATTTATGGTAGAGGATTACCATAATGCTGTCTGCTACGAATATGATGGCATATTACTAAATTGAAAAATAATTTTCAACGTAAAGCAAAGCAGGAAACGTATAACCATACTACCACTTGATCATCACATGGGTCATTGTAGGATGATTTCCAGTTTTTCGTGAAAATGTATTTATTGTTGACCACCGGGTAGTAAGGGTCTAATGCTTTCCAGCCTCTTAC
>JAHWFP010108434.1:18767-33713 GCA_023313725.1 Lithobius niger
CCCCCCAAAAAAAAGTGATCCCCCCACTAAACAAACCTATTTTGGGCTGTACGTAACTCCTTAACAGTCAACAAATCAAAAGCATAATATAATGCAAAAACGTTCAGCACACGTTCAGGACCAGGAAAGGTGATATACATCTTTTATATGTAACCCTTCAACCCCAAAATCATATTTAAAGTATATCACCGTTAATTCACGCGAATGCTCCTTTATGTACTTGGTTGTTTAGTGATTTTCGAATTCAAAGTGCTCTTGTAAACCCTCTGACAGCCCTAAATGGACATGCTTAGGATTTTCTAAAAGGTGGGGATTGATTCTTTCCATCATTACTAACCGCAATTGTTTAACATAGATAGGAACCGCCCTATGCCTATTTAATATTGAAGAGGTAATGGTTCAACGGAAACGGTGACGGTGAAAGCCATGTTGATTTTGGAATTCAAAGCACTCTTGCGAGCCCTCTATCAGCCCGAAATAAACATGCGTAGGATTTCTGAAAGGGGGGATCTATTCTTTCCATCAATCTTAACCGAAATTGTTTAGCTTAGTTATAAATACAATATGAGCATTTACAATGACACTTTGAAATTCAACCCTACCGCCACACCAATTACAGCTACACTTTTAAACGGCCGTAGGACGGTCCCTACTACAAGCCAAACAATTTCTGTTAGGATTGATGGAAAGAATAGATCCCCACCTTTTCATAAAATTCTAAGCAGTTCTGTTTCGGGGTATAAGAGGCTCGCAAGAGCAATTTGAACACGAAAATCACTATTACAACCAAGTGACAAAAGGAGCGTTCGCGCGAATTATGGGCGTTGTACTTTGAATGCGTTTTGGGTTTCAAGAGTTGCTTTTACGTAAAAGATGTTTATCACCTCTTCCATTCAGAATTGTGTGCTGAACGTTTTTGCTTCACAGAATGCTTTTGATTGTTTGACGTTAAGGAGTTGCAGCCATAAAACCGTTTTGGGTGGGGGGGGGGGGGAATCATAGCTATAATAGCTATTTATTCGAGTTAGCCTTTATGTGCATCCATGCCAAATTTCATGATTTTCTCAGTATGTGAACAATTCAACTCTCTTGCCAACCTACTACATCTATTGATGACATGTTACTTATGCCCTTTTTCCAATGACCCGGAGGAAGCAAGCGTCTTAGCCCAGGGGACATTGAGTATGTTTCACACCCAATTGGTAGCTACTTATGTGCCGACTTTCAGCTTTCTTTGAATTAATTCCATGTTTTAGGTAAATCTAACCTAAAATGACTGGGCTATAAAATGCATAAGCAGTTAAAAACGACCCACAAATCACAACAGCTGTGGAATAATGGTCGCTGCGGAATAAATGGTCATCTTTTGAATTGGCTTTCAGCTTTTCTTCGAAATCGCTCCCAGCGGGTAATTGTTGAAAATACACTCTCACACCAGGTTAATATGCCGAGTGGAGTACCACAGGGATCTGTGCTTGGGGGGGGGGGGGGAATTGAGGCTTAATGGCGCGTCGACAGCTTGGTCATTAGCGCCAACCTCAGTCACAATGCAGTGGTCCGGGTTGCCACTGCACCACACATTACAGAGATATTATTCAAACCCCTAATCTAAATCTTGTCATACATCTGTACCTCCTGCAAAAATTGAAAAACACCGGACAGGAGGACAGACTTATCGCCCATTTGACGCGCAATGTCATGCGGAAGACAGAAACGACGACGAACACCATCAAGATGGTGACAATCAACAAGGAAGTGCCGGACCGTAAGTGGCCGTCGACACCAATAACAATCAGGAGGGTCAACCCCCCGCAAAAGGAAACAGTGAGTAAGTCGAGTGTGACCAATGCGCAAACGGGCCAACACCACCTCCTCACGGCGACTGCGGCGACACACCGAGTGCCATTCCTCAACAATGCCCTTAATAGCTCGTAATTTATTACCGTCCTATCTGTCCCACAAGGCTTGCCAAAAAGCGTGTCTGTGCTTGGCCCAATACTTTTCTTGATCTATGTAAATGATCTGGATTTAGGATCCTCTTCACCTTTTGGTGTACAATTTGCAGACGATCTTAAATCAACTGCAGTAAAATTATTACCAGGTCCTTCTAGTGTTCTCGAGGAAGAATAGCAAGAGTTTCTTATTGTTCAAGTATTTGGCAGTTACCACTTTCTTCTCCGAAATGTCTTTCTTTTCATATTGGTCCTGGGTGTTTAAACTATAGCTACACACTTGATGGCGATAGTCTTCCATTCGTGGAGGAGGTAAAAGACTTGGGAATTTGGTTCTCCAAGGATCTAAAAACTTTCCTTCATTGCAATAAAACTAGTTCTTTGGCATTCCGCAGACTAGCTATTGTAAATAGATGCTTTACATCTGGTAACCTTAGAACTAAAGTTTGGGCATTCAAAGTCTTTGTTCGTCCGATCCTGGAATATGCATCACCTGTTTGGTCGCCGTATCTGGTGAAAGATATAGATTTGATCGAATCTGTTCAGCGAAAATTTACTAAGAAGTTGCATGGACTACGTGAGTTGGACTATGCTGAAAGACTAACCAGGACTGGTCTCGAGCTACTGGAATTACGTAGACTTAAATTCGATCTAATCCTAACCTATAAAATTCTTCGCAATCTATTGTCGGTGGATCTTCCATTTTTCGACCTTGCCCCGAGCTACCATAATACCAGGGGACACATATGGAAACTAGCAGTGCACGGTTCGCGCCTTGATTGTAGAAATAACTTTTTTGCAAATCGCGTTGGCCCTGTTTGGAATGCTCTTCGCCCAAGAACAGTTTGCATGGATTCTGAGAGTGGCTTTCGTCGCGAACTGTTGACAGAAGATCTCCGGCCATTCCTTAAACGCAACTTATGATCCAGCTACTGTAGCTTAAATATCCCCCCCCCCCCCGCCCCCCGCATCGAAATGGTACGGTCTAAGCGGCTCACAACCCTTCCGGCAACCATCCACCATTAGGTGGTAAACCTCATTATTATTATTATATTATTATTATTATATTAAAAACGACCCACAAATCACAACACCACAACAATCACAAATCGAAACAGCCATTTGCAAGTTTGTCCAAGGAATCTTTACTACCAGAGAGCTTGGTTTGTTGCACATATTCGATTGGCAGCTTCCAGAATGGTAGGGCAACACCACGTTTGGGTAATACATACTCAGCTATCTGCGATAAAACATTCAACTTCTTAGATTCATTTAAAGAATTAATGTCTACTAGCCTAAAAATAATCAAATAAAAACTGGAGAATGCAATTTTGAAGCAATCAGAGGTAATAGTGGGTTCGGTGAGTATGATTATGCAACTGCAAGAACAGGTTCTTTAAAACACTGTAAACCACATGAATCAATACTAATCAAAAGATGTTGCCATTGATGAGAATATTGTTGTCACCACAAGAGCAGCCTTGAGGATGGAAAGATGCAAGTCGTGTCTGCACGTGTTGACACACTGAAAAACAGCAGCGACGAACAACCGATGACCACTGTTGTTGATGACCATGACCTTGTACACCCTGCCATAATTCCCAGAGTACATTCAGTCAACACACTAAACAAGTCTATAGGATATAAACATAAACTTAAACGTCTTGACAAATTTAGTCCTACACATTCAACAGCCAGCCTTGGTAAAGGAAAATGTTCCCATCTAAAACCGATCAACGCTACTCTGCCACCAGGTAAAGACCCCAATTTAACAACAATCATAATCGGTGATTCTCAGGTGACCCGTATTAAACTTCATGTCGGTCAAGAATCAAAACCAGGTGTTTTCCTAGTGCTCGCATCAAGCATGTGGCATCGTTTGCCCTAAAAATTATAAATTCTCAAAGAAATGCCACAATGTTGTATTGTGCTTGGGTACCTAGGCTATGACATGCCAAACGGTATTTCCGATAGACTGTTACATAGTGATAAACTGATAAAAACATCAAACCTAGTGTTAAAGTAAGTAAAGATAAAGATAAAGAAGAAGACGGCGTCGAGCAAAGCTCAAGACACCCCCCCCCCCCCCCCCCCCCCGATAAAGGAACCCAAAGGGATTAGCCCCTCCACGCATCAAGGCGTGCCTTAAAGCAAGACAGGTAGGGTGCAGAAACAACAGAGACAGGCAGAGAATTCCATGGGTTGACCACCCGCTCACAGAAAAAGCATTGTCTAATATTGAGCCGGGATAATTTTCCCCTCAATTTGAAATGATGTTAGGTGTAAGAAGAAAAAAATTGGTATAATCAATATTGAGAAGACCATGAAGAAGCTGGTAGGTGAGAACAGCATCTCCTCTATCAAATCTTTCTTGTGTAGAAGTATCGGAGTAAGTATCGTAGGTTTCTTACACAGTGGATTTCTGAGGAAGCTTGGTACAGGATAAAACATTATATAAGGTGGAGGTCCCACGTTTTCATCATTATGGGATGTAGTGACGAAATCCAGAAATCCTCTAGCCGTGTATGCGTTGCATTTGTTGACAGGGCAAAAACTGTTTAATTGATTTAATTGTCAAAGACCTTAGGCAACTGGAAAACTACAAGTGGTTAATGATCTAAACGGTTGCCCAAAACTGATCTCTACTCAATTGGAAAAGATATTTTTTTTGCCAATGCTAAGGGGGTGAAAAGTCGAAGGAAAAATATATCTTCACCACATAGCCAAAATCATTTTGCACACAAATTGTATCTGCGTGTTCTTTATTGCTCAAAGTCTTATTAACGAAATTGAGGGATTCCTTATATTATTATCTAGTGGTTGTTATGAAATAATATTTGTTGTTGAAACATGGTTAAACAGTAATGCGACGGATGCAGGGATGGTTAGACATTGGCCTTACAAAATCTCTAGGAGGGGTCGTAGTTCTCGTGCTGGTGGCTTTTTAATTACAGTTAAAAAAAAAGAAGAGATAAATAATATTGTGAACACTGGCGAGGATACTGAAGCATTTACCAGACTACTGACAAAGTAGTTGTAACCATAAGACACACACCAAACGGTAAATATGTTGATGTGCACCCTAAAACGTACGATTATGTTGAATCAATAAGTCGACGAAACCGTACAAAACCTAGTTGTGGGTTATTTTTACAGCCATTAATTAATTGGGCCATTTCAGGTGTTACTGGACAAACGGGCATCCACATTATTAATTGCTTTTCTAACCTTGGCTTCGAACAGTTGGTAACTTAGCCAACTAGGGGAGACAATCTCGTCTTTCATAAAGAGCGCACCGTGACTGACGTTTGAGTTTTGGAAGGAATTGGTAATAGCAATCATCCATGGTCTGTTTTAATGTCTGATCTAGAGAACTAAAAAAAATTCACGCCACCATGTAGGAAATGAACGCAAATAAACATTCTCTCCACAACAGTGATTGGAATTTTTGGTTAGGAGATCGAGCAGAGGTAGATACAATGTGGCATACTTTCTCAACCATCCTAATTACCCTGTAGCTCAAAACAGTGAGGTAAAGATCTGCATTACAAACAACTCCAAGCATCTACCAAGGGAAGTATGTCAATATAAGATCTCGTAAAAAGAGTCTCGTATGGCAATTTTACAAAAAAAAAACCAGTGCCCAGCTACCAAACTGTGATATAAACAGGGCAATAAAACTTAGTCGGAGTGTGTCAGACGTTTCTCCAGTAAAGCAGAGAAAAAAGTTGTAAAAGAAGGAAATTTGAATGCTTTATTTCGTCTGGTAAAAAATTAGACTGGAATCATCCGTAGTACTCCTTCCTTAAAAGTAAATGACGATATCCTGTCGGACGATCAGGTTAAATCAAATGCTTTAAATTGTTTTCTCTGGAAATTTTGCCTGTGATGATCGAAAAATATCAGTTCTTGACATAAGCAAAACTATGAGATGCTATTACTTTTGCTCTAAATAAAATAACTACAGCTATGAATGCAACAAAACAAAAAAAAAAAAACAGAAATGCTGTGGGACCTGATAGTCTCTCTGTTTTTTTTTTTTTTACAAGAAATTAAGAGATGAAGTTGCCTTTACTTTGTTATGCATATTTAAATGTTCAATGCATACTGGCAAACTCCCACCATGCTGGAAAGAAGCACGTGTAATCCGGGTTTTAAACAAGAATTTAAATAAATACAATAACCGCATATGCTAAAAAAAATCATCAGCCTACGGCTCATATGTGGGCTGGTACAGGTGTTGCGAAATAATTGGTAAAATTAACAATGATCACTGGCGTAGTTCTAACAATGTTTTTGTATGGCAATTTCTATGTGGTTGACATGGCTACAAATCGGTAGCAATAAATAGTTTTGGAGTGATCGTTACCAATCCTTTTGCCTTAACTTTCTAAACATTGTTGTCTACCACGAAGCACCCAAAATCTTCCTCGTAATTAAGTCAGCGTGTCTGCAATACCATCATGCATTATTCGTCTGTGACACTGATCAATAATCAGCTTGACCAGATTATTACTGATTGCACCAGTAGTTATTATAGTTAAATGTTTTTTCCAGCAATTATGGGAAAAGGGTATTGCCAGGGTATTGCCTGGGATGAGCCTATGCCAGATGACATGAAGGATAAGTGGATTTGTTGGTGGGAAGAGTTTCGTGTCCTCAACGAAATCAAGGTTGCAAGGTGGTATGGTACTACCAAAACAGAAGCTGATTGGCAATTACACACATTTTGTGATTCAAGCACGAAGGCCTACGGAGCAGTAGCGTATCTAAGAATGCGTCAGGATGGTCAACCCGTTCAGACGAGATTGGTGGCCAGCAAATGTAGAGTCGCACCATTAAAGAAGCTAACTCTGCCAAGATTGGAACTGTTGGGTGCGGTAACTGGGTCTCGTTTAGGGGCTTATGTTGCAGAAGCTTTGGAACTATCGTATGCACAAACAGTTTACTGGACTGATTCAATGGTAGTACGGCAGTGGATGAAAGGGCCTGTGGCGAAATGGAAGCTGTTTGTGGCCAGGTGGGTATCGGACATTCGTCAGAATGTGGGTTCTGCTGCCTGGAATCACTGTCCTGGAGCACAAAATCCAGCAGACATGCTGACACGTGGTAAAAGTGCTCGCAGCTTTGCAGAAAATACAACTTGGTGGCAAGGACCACAGTGGTTGTGTGCGGACGAAACCGAATGGCCAAGACAAACGCAAGAAATCTTAAATGATGCGCAGGCATTTGTTAAACAAGAAGAAAGGGCACAGAAGATTAGCGTGCAATTATGCCAGAATGAAAAAGAAGGTATTTTAAGCTTGGAAAATTACAGTAACTTGAAACGAGTACTTCGTGTTACTGCCTGGTGTCAAAGATTTGCACAAAATTTCAAGGACCCTAGACAAGGTCACTACGGACCACTAGAAGCTGAAGATTTGGAGGGTGCTTTAATGTATTGGGTGAGCCAAGCCCAACAAGACGAATTTCCCAAAGAAATTAGTCAACTGAAAGCTGGACAGGCCAACTTAAATTTAGGTTCCAAGATCAGAGAATTGAAGCCCTTTTTGGAAGCCAAAGGAATCATTAGAGTTGGTGGACGACTTGGGCATTCACGATTGCCAGAAGACGAAATGCATCCAATGATACTTGGAGATCATTGTCTGGTCAAGCTGATTATTGATCAGTGTCACAGACGAATAATGCATGGTGGTATTGCAGACACGCTGACTGAATTACGAGGAAGATTTTGGGTGCTTCGTGGTAGACAACAAAATTAAGAAAATAATAAACCAATGTGGAGTTTGCCAACGATTTAGAGCTAAACCTGGAACTGAAGAGGAAGAGCCACTGCCAACTGATCGTGTTGAGCAAAACGAAGCATTCAGCATTACAGGATGTGATTTTGCTGGTCCGCTCTACATTAAATCCTGGAAGGACGATCAGCGCAGCAAAGCATATATTGCGTTATTTGTGTGTGCGGTGATGCGGGCAATTCACATTGAGCTTGTATCTGATCACTCAGCCGAGACATTTATTTTAACCTTTAAAAGGTTCCTTGCAAGACGTGGAATGTGTAAGACTGTATTCGGACAATGCAAAGACCTTTAAACGTACGGAACGTGTGCTGCGAACCTTGTGGAAGTCACTCCGGGGTAAACAATTGTAAGATTTCTCTGCTCAGTGTGGTATAACATGGAAATTCATAGCCCCACGTGCCCCTTGGTGGGGAGGTTTTTATGAGCGCATGGTGCGGTCAGTTAAAAGCTGTATTAAGAAAGTGTTTGGAAAGGCAAATCTTACATATGAGGACCTTGAAACGGCTTTGGTTGAGGTGGAAGCGGTAGTCAACTCTAGGCCTGTCACTTAATGTTGAAAACGCACCTGACGATTTGGACCGGCTCACCCCTGCCCATTTCCTCATCGGTAAACGTTTAACAACATGGCCAGGAAACGAAAATAAGGTGGTTCCATCAACGAAGGGGGAAATGGTCAAGTGTTGGAGACATCGGCAGCGGCTAACAGAAGAATTTTGGCATCGTTGGAAACATGAATATTTGTTGGAGCTAAGATCGGCACACATAGTGCAGTCTGTTCGCGCAACTATCCGGCAATTTGTGATTAAAAGGTGCCACTTTGCACACTTTCAGCTTATGTCCATACAAGACATTTTAGATAGGGACCCCACTCAAAAATCAATTTAAATTCAAAATGGCGGATTAAATCTTAAAAATGGCATACATTAACAGTTTACGTGTTTTTTTCAGTGTTTCTTTTTCCAAAAGTAGCCTATGTATTTTTATTTTAAAGAAATCAGTTTAAATTCTATATGGCGACCAGTTTTCAAAATGGCGGCCTGAATTTAAAAAATGGAGTACGTTAGCAGTTGAGGTGTCTTTTTTTATGTGTTTTGATCAGAAAATTCAACGGAACTATTAAAAAGGCTGTATTTTAACAAAATCAATCAAATACAATTCAATATGTCAGCAGGTTTTCAAAATGGCGAGCGTGTTTAGACACGCCATTAACATCACCATGAACGTCACTGGACGTGTTAATCCCATACAAGTTCCTGTGGTTACAATGGACCAGCCACTCTACACTTTGGCTAAACTTGTTCAGTGGAACTGGTAAGAATTGTATGGCGAGAGAAAACTTGGTATTCTTGTTGGAAAATTCCATATTGAACAGGCCTTCATCAAACTTATTGGAGCTTGGAGGGATCGGGCTGGTCCTACATCATTGCCAATTCTGGGATAATGTCTGAAACATCTGCAATTGCGTGCATGAAAGTAACACACTTAAAGAAGGCTAGAACAGTGCACCAGGTAACTGCCTGCAGTCTTTATAAAGTACTTATTCTAGCTTATGATAGGAGTGACAAGGTCCTTGATCTTCAAAAGTGGGTTGAAAAAGATGCCGTGAGTCACCAACCTTTCTTTACTGGATGACAGTCCTGAACCTAGAGTTTGTTTTGTTGACATTCGTGTATTCAATCAGCCTGGGAGATTACAGCTGTTTCAAAGAATGCTTGAAGAAAATTATCATATTTTTCTTTTTTTTTGATCATTTCCATTATGCACGCTGGTTAAGTATTCATATGAAAGATTTAGAAGAACTACCGGAGACAGCAGGAACAGTGTATGATGAATTTTTGAAAGGGAACTTTGTGATTCGAAAGACGAAAAGGCCACTTTCAGCCATTGCAGTGGATCAAGCCCACGAGCAACGAAATGCTTGTATTAAAGGTGACGGTGGAGCTATTGGGCTCTTTCAAGACGCAAAAGCACTCATGCGGTGGGCTTTGGCTGGTCCGGATATAACTAGGTTAACTGCAGAATTCGGTATTCTCGATGCTGAAATTAAGCCGTCTCTTCACCATGAACAATAAGAATCGTACCTAAAGAAATTTCTCAACAAGACAAAGCTTTTGACAGACAGATTCTTTCTTAGATGTGCGCAATCTTTTTGAAGAACAGAGCAGTGATCTTATTTTCTTCATACTCGTCTTGTTGCAAGCTCTGATAGAGTGGAGGCTTTTTAAAACCTTGAAGCGGATGGAAGAAACCTGTATCGTGCATTCATCAAGGAACGACTTTCACAGAACCAAAGTGTTAGTGTTTTCTGCCCTATGAAGTTTAACAACAAGAAGTTATTAGCAGATATAGAGGCAAGACAGATCCCTAGACATATGAAAGTCGTAAAAGCTCTGAAAAATGATGTCCAGTTGTTTTCAAAGCTTTTCATTGCTGTCCAACATCGTGAATTGGATTTAGACACATTCTTCCAACATGAGAATCAGGCATTCCCCCGTTCGCTTTCTATGGATGGAGGAATTAGTGCATGCATAAAATCCGACCTACCATAAATTCTTGAAACAGTAGGAGATGGGGTGTGGATTTCATGGGTTATTGCGGTGCTATTGTGTTTGATGGTGCAACTCTAATCAACATGCTCCCTCCAAGGACATCAAAAACATTCGGAGAATACTGTACACACGAGTTTCAACAGTACACTGCAAACAAAAGTACTTGACAACCTGGCTGTAAAAAGGGCAGATTTCGTCTGGGACACTTACTCTGAAGATAGCATCAAGAAACCTACACAGGAGAAAAGGGGAACTGGAGTTCGCCGACAAGTGACTGAAGGAAACCTTGTTCCGAAAAACTGGGCTAGCTTCCTCAGAAATGATCAAAACAAAGAAGAACTTTTTAGTTTCTTAGCTAGAGTAACGGTAAAGGACAGGAATCGTTTTGAAGTTGTGACAAATGATGGTAGAACATTTTTATCATCGTGCTCAAGTAATTCTCTCCAAGGGACATTTTCGGTGCTTCAAGCTGATGGACGCATAATACTTCACATTGCAGATATTGTTTCGCATGGCGCAGTTGATGTCATGATACGAAATGTAGATACGGATGTGCTTGTCCTCTCATCTTACTTTCACTACCTCAAAAGCCTAGGCCTTAAGAGACTGTGAATTATATTTGGTGTTGGCAACTGGACACGCCATATATCTGTTCATAGCATTGCAGACGTTCCAGGGGAATCAAATGCAGTTGCCCTTTCACCAGATGCGTCACTACATCGTCGTTCTCTGCTACTGGAAAAAAAAGTGCATGGAATTGCTTGAAAAAATTTGAAGATGCTACAAGCTCATTTCTCGTACTTTCAAACCCTATGGAAGTTATAAGTCAAGAACTACAGGAGAAACTTCAAACTTATGTTGTTCTGCTTTACAGTACACAGTGTGCTGGCATGTCCATCACTGAAGCCAGGAAAGTATTGTTTTCATCAAATGGTAGACTACTAGAAAATGTGCCTCCTACTGCAGCTGCCCTGGAACAGCATATACTAAGGGCTGCTTATCAGGGAGGTCACGTATGGTGAGTCTCATATTGCAAATCCGGTCTTACCTCCACCTACAGAGTGGGCTTGGGTAAATACTGATGGCGTATGGATGCCACTGCGAACATGTCTTCCAGAAGTATGGGATAGTTGCAGAGAGTTAGTCCGCTGCAGCTGTAAATCAGGATGTAAATCAGGGTGTACTTGCAAAAATGCTGGCGTCCCATGTACACTCTTGTGTACGAACTGTAAGGCAAAGTGCTTGAAATCAAATGACACAATAGTAGACGAAGAAGCATTTGAGAACACTGATGTATTGTAATATTTATGTGCCAGAACATCCAATATAGTGGTTTCATTGAATTATTTCGTAAAATGTACTTTAATTTATGTATATTTCACGTTGTTATAAACAAATTAATTAAAATACACAAATTTAATAGTTCCATTGAACTTTCTGACCAAAAACAAGACACCTCAACTGCTAACATACTCCATTTTAAAAATTCAGTCCCCCATTTTGGAAAATGGCCGTCACATAGAATTAAAAAATTTATTTGTTTAAAATAAAAAATACATACGTAACTTTAAAAATAAAAACGTACTAAAAAAACACATAAACTGCTTATGTATGTCATTTTTAAGATTTAGTCCGCCATTTTGGAATATAGCCGCCATATTGAATTTAAATTGATTTTTTGGTGGGGGTCCCTATCTTAAATGACTTTTATGGACATAAAGTGAAATTGTGCCAAGTGGCACCTTTTTATTACAAATTGCCGGATATTAGTGATTTTGAGGCTAACAGACCGCACTAATTCTGGACATTATGAGATTGAGAGTCTTGAACTTCGGTAATTTTTTTCACGAGTAATTAAAATTTTAATGAATCTTGGTGACTTTAAAGTGAAAGTATGAGGAGTGCATACACCGTAAATCGCGTATGAAACGCCCATGGGCTTGTAAAATTAGTTTGCCTAAAATTGGGGGGTGGGCGTTAAAAACAAGAATTGTCTATTTTCTAAACCAACTTGTCCAGGGAGGGAGTTTTCTATCACAAAAAAGTCGCCGATAATGCAGTCATTCACGTGCGTGATCTGGATTCACTCTAGCAAAACACAATGCCTTTATTCTCATTTATTCACAAATCTAGTTTATTAATTAGATTGTCCACCTTTCAATATCTAACATGATTCAAAGTTAAAACTAATTTCTAATCATCACTAACCTTTCAAACGGACAACGCGATTCACAACCGGGAAGCACATTTTTGTTTACACCATTTTCCGGAAAGTCATAAAATTGACATTGTTTTCTGTTCTTCCCTTTTTCCTACCTTCCTGGATAGAGTAATCCATGCCAGAACTTCCGGAGGAACTTCCGGCTTGGATTACTCTCTCCAGGAGGGCAGGATGAAGGGAAAAACAGAAAACAATGTAAATTTTACTACTTTCCGGAAAATTGTGTAAACAAAAATGTGCTTCCTGGTGTGAATCGCGTTGTCAGTTTGTAAGGTTGGTAGAAATTAGTTGTAACTTTGAATTATGTTAAATATTGAAAGGTGGACGATCTAATAAACTAAATTTGTGAATCAATGAGAATAAAGGCATTGTGTTTTCCTAGAGTGAATACAGATCACCCACGTAATATTGCCGACTTTTCCATGATTACAAACGCTCCCGTGAATCGTGTTGGATTAAAAGTTGATTTTGTTGATGTATGAAGTTTTTAGTTAATTTGGCTGCAGAAAAATCAAAATTTACAGGAATGAAACGTTGCTTTCGTTAAAACGTAAGAAGATTTCAGTTAAGTTTTCCGCAGAAAATCGATAATTTTTAAGAGGTGGGCGTCAACAAGAGTACATCACGACTTTTGACTTTCAAGCATTTTAGGGGGCTGGGCGTTAGCATTAACTGGGCGTTTAATATGCGATTTACGGTATTTATCAAATAAACGAAGTTGCTTCAAGAGTGTTTGAAGACTTTACATCAGTGAAGATGGACAGGAACAGGGCTAATAATCAAGAAAGAGTAAAAATGAAGTACTGCAGGTCTATCGACAAATAATTTAGGAAGGGATATGTTTACGTATGTTATGCTTAGATTTCAAAAGAAAGAATAGTCACCATTACAATATTCTTTCATATATTAGACAGTCTAGATTTCTGGAATTGGAGGGGCTCAGAACGACTGTCTTCTTGACTGTTGTTTTCTTCAGTATCTGCTGAGAGGGGAGTTTAATAAGTTGCTGCGGGAGAAGTGGTGTACTGGCCTGCAAGTTACGGAGGTTACGGCTCTGCGTCACATTCAGAAATCAGACGAACGATCACGACAAGTGAGCGGTGATGTAGCAGCCTGAAGAAGACAGTCGTTCAGAGTCCCTCCAACTCCAGAAATCCAGACTGTTGAATATTTGCAAGGATATTGGAATGGTGAATGACCTTTCATTTGAAATCTAAGCATAACGGACATAAACATGGACTCGGATTTTCAAAGCAAGCGATGCGACATTTTTAAAAGGGATATATTGGCTTATTCCACTTGTACAATTACGATTGATAATCTTTTTTATGTAAAATAAATGTTTATGCCGTTCTAAATGACTGGTCACATCAGTTTTCAACATGGCACATCATTCAAAACTAGTTTAATAAGGAGCAGCATGAAGCAAGAGTTTCCAACACAAATCTACCACTTGATACACCCAGGGCTCGAAATAAGAATTTCTTTCTCATGGCAAGTTTTGCTGTGCACAATCTTTACCAGATGGCAGAAATTTTCTAGCACTGGCAGTGGAATAAACTGAAAGGTGGGGAGACAAATGTAATAATCAGGTGTCTTTAAAAACGTCTAGATTTATATTCTGGAACGTAGCAGACGACATTAATTAATCACGGAGGAAAATACGCAATATTCCAGACAGGCAAGAACGATTTAACAATTCTTGACGAATTTTCGATAGTCAATTTGCTGTGGATGGAAAAACCTAAACGACTCTCATCTTCAGGTACGTAATAAAAACTCCAAACACTACCACCTATTTAGAGTCCATTAGATTCGAAATTGGCGTTAACTTGACCTCCGATATTTACAAGGTATATACAGGTAGGTGCGTGACGCTCATTTTGAAGGCCGTTTTTCCACTTTTTTCTTAGATGGTCTCTGAAACCAGCATCCAAAAGGAATTGGATTGAAGGGTTAGACAGACGGTCCCTGGATATTCATCAGCACTGCCTTCTCTCGGACATGGTGTTGAATAGCCAGGGATTCAAGGCCTCTCAGGTGTGAGTCTCTGCTCGAGTTTGAAATGAGCAACGTTTCAGTTCCTTCCCAATGGATACGGTGCGAGGTGTCCATTTGGTGTACTGCGATGCCGTTTGTATCTTTCTGGTCTCAAAGAGTTGCTCCTGCTGAAAGCATTGCATAAAGAGGAAGGTAGTAGAAAGAAGAAATATGAGGAGGATGAGGAAAGACTGCAAAAAATAGTGAACACGAGAGAAGGAGTGTATCGTGTACCGTGTGCTGACTGCGATGCCGTCTATATTGGTGAGTCACGTAAGGGCATAAGGGCACGAGTAAAACAACATATGAGTGATACAAGGAACCAGAAAGATACAAACGGCATCGCAGTTTACCAGATGGACAACTCACACCGCATCCATTGG